>JAQQPU010004966.1:37382-49546 GCA_029168905.1 Artemia sp. Kazakhstan ARC1039
CTTAACCAAGTGTATTCTTATTAATCAAAAATAAAACCCAAGTTCCTTAAATGATCAAATATTATTTTATAAATCAGATGTATCTTAAACGTGTATATTCCTATTAGTCCAAAATAAAAGTCAAGTTTCTTAAATGATCAAATATATTTTAGTAAGTCAGATTTATTTTAACCGTGTGTATTCTTAACAATGAAAAAATAAAACCCAAGTTTCTTAAATGATCAAATACTTTTTAATGGATCAGATGTATCCTAACCGAGTGTATTATTTTTAACCAAATATAAAACCAAAGTTACTAAAATAATCACATATTTATTTTTACTAGATCAGATGTATCTTAACCGAATTTATTCTTATTAATCAAAATAAAATTCTAGTTTCTTAAATGATCAAATATTTTTTTAATAAATCAGATGCATCTTAAGCGTGTGTATTCTTATTATTCAAAAATAAAACCCATGTTTCTTAAATGATGAATTATTTTTGAATTGATCAGATGTATCTTTACCGAGTGTGTTCTTATTCATCAAACTCAAGTTTCTTAAATGATCAAATATTGTTTAATAAATCATATGTATCTTAACCGTGTCTATTCTTATTAATAAAAAATAAAACCCAAATTTCTTAAAGGATCAAATATTTTATCAAAGATATAATATTAATCAAAGATAAAAGCCAAGTTTCTTAAATATTCAAATATTATTAGTAAATCAAGTGTATCTTAACAGTATTATTCTTATTAATTGAAAATAAAACCTAAGTTTCTTAAATGATCAAATATTTGTAATTGATCAGATGTATCTTAATCGAGCGTATTCTTATTAGTCAACAATAAAACTCAAATTTCTTAAATGATCAAATATTTTTAATAAGTCAGATATATCTTAGCGGTGTGTATTCTTATTAATCAAAAATAAATCCCTAGTTTCTTAAATGATCAATTATTTTTTTCAAAAGATCAGTTATATCTTACCGAATGTATTCTTATGAGTCAAAAATTAAATTCAAGTTTCTTAAATGATCAAATATTTTTTTAATAGATCAAATATATCTCAACCGAGTGTATTCTTATTAGTCAAAAATAAAACTCGAGTTACTTAAATAATCAAATAATGTTAATAAATCAGATGTATGCCAACAGTGTATAAATAATAAAAAATAAAACACAAATTTATTAGATGATTAAATATTTTGTTTTTTTAATAGATCAGATGTATCTTAACCGAGCTCGTTCTTATTAAAGATACAGATACAGATACAGATATTTTATTTATGAAATATACATAATACTACAAAATACACCTTTGCACATGCCTGGTGGCGTAATTGAGCGCATTAAAAATTACAACAAAATATTAAACACCGTTAACAAATTAAATGCAAAAAAAAAGAAACAACAAGCCTCTTGGACAACTGTCCAAATACAAACAAGGTAAATAAAACCAAAGTCAACCATCAGAGATAAACTTCCCCACCATTCTGCGAAACTGCCGGTAATCAGCGCACTCTCTAATATCCAGGGTAATAGAAATCCACAACTTTGGACCAATATGCCTCAAACTAAATCCTGCTCTAGTTGTTTGCCTAAACTCCTGCAAGAAATTAAACCTGAGTGATGTCGGATATGAATGACGCTGCGAGTAAAATTCTGCGAGTAAAACGCTGCGAGTAAAATGACGATGCGAGGTGAAATTCCATGGAAATCTGATGCTACCTGACCAAAAACATAATTGTGACATATCTGGGATATGGCAATGAGATGAAGTTGACGTAAAGAAAAAATACCAGCTGATCCAAAAAGATGAATAACAGAAGACCTATTATCAAACTGAAAAAGTATCCTTATCGCTTTATTTTGTAAAATTTGAAGGGGTTTATAAACTGAAGGAAAAGTTGAAGCCCACACAGAAACACAATATCGAAAAAAAGGGTGGACCAGAGAAAAGTAAATTGATTTAAGTATATTAACCGGAAAAACATGGCGGAGACGGCACATAATCCCGACATTCCTAGAAACTTTTAACGATATAGTTTTAACATTTATTCGTAAACCAAATGCAGATGGCATGTAGTAATGTTTCGGATAGGTTTAATGTGTTCCATTTGAATTGACAAGGATTAAATTCAACTTTAGACTTAATAAATGAAATTTCCAGTTTATCTATTTTTCAGGTAATTGGACTGACTGAAACTTGGTTAAATAACCATAATTCGGAACTTTTTTCAGGTTATAATCTTTACACTAAAAATCGTCAACTTCGCCGACACGGGGGACTGGCAGCGTATATACGTTCTGACATACGGGCAAGTGTCCGAGAGGATACTTTAATATATAAATAAATGGTTTTTGAGTCTTTTATTTTGCACTTAGAGCTGTCTGGACGTTGTTGTTATGATTTGATTGTATAAAGGCCACCGTCAGGATCTCTTATTGAGTTTTATGAATTACTTGAAGAACAATTGGAAAAGATCCCACATCGAAGTCCTATTTTTATAATGGGAGATTTTAACATTGATCTATTGGATAATGGATCAAATACAGACCGATTTTTAAACCTGATGATTTTATTTGGCTATATCCCTGCTATTAATATTAGTACTCGTGTTACGAGGACGTCGTCGAAATGTTTGGATAACATATTTTCAAATAATATGTCGGGTAGTCCAAGTGTTGTTATAAGTGATACTTCTGATCATTTTGGTGTATTTGCAAGTTACTCGGTATGTGTTGATAATAAAAACTCCACAAAGAAGAGCTGTCTCAAGCTGAGGATGTTACTCGATAAAGATGCACTTCTGAAATGTAGAAATGAGCTATCCAATAAGGAATGGAATACAGAGTTTTCAATCTCTGTGGGTATTAACTCTAAGTTTAGAGTCTTTTACTAAATAATTAAGCAATCCCTGGAAAAATGCTCTAAGAATATCAACAACAATCTTCAAAGAAGCCTTGGATTACTCCGAGTTTATTGAAATCGATAAATAAGAAGAATAATTTGTATGAGAAAAAGGTACGTCATCCCTGCGATATAAATGAGCGAATTTATAAGAGTTATCGTAATGCCCTAAACAGACTCCTGCAAAGAGCAAGACAAGATTATTATAAAATAGAATTTGAAAAAGCATCTGGAAATCCGTCGAAAACATGGAATGTGATAAGAAGCCCTTTAGGACAATCATCTGGAGGAATCCCTCAGGAAATATTCCGTAAAGATGGAACCAGTCTTACAAATCCAGAGGAAATGTGTGAAGAATTTGCTAACCATTTTTCGACAGTTGGATGGAGAGTGAAAGAGTCCATTATAAGCAAATCAGGTGACCAGGCTTTTCAAAATTATCCTCATAAGGAGATGGAAATCTCTTTAAATCTACTCCCAGTTCAAGAATCGGAAGTTCGAAACATTGTTTATGGTATGAAAGGTACTGCTTCTGGCTCTGATATTGTTTCAATTAGAGTAATGAAAACATTTTTGGAAGTGATTGTTCAAATTTTGCTTTCATTAATTAATCAGTGTCTAAAAGAGGGAGTGTTTCCGAGTTGTTTTAAATCAGCGAAAGTAATACCAATACATAAAGGAGGGAATACTGGTGATGTTAAAAATTATAGACCAATTTCGATTTTACCCATTATGTCTAGGATACTAGAAAAATGCTTTTCGGTCAGAATTTATCAGTATCTGGAAGACCAGAAAATATTTAATCCTACACAATTTGGATTCCGTCAAGATCGTACTACTGAGCAAGCAAACATATATTTGACTAGCATTATGAATATGGCGTTAGATAATGGATATAAAGCGGCAACTGTATTTTAGATATTGTAAAGGCTTTTGATACGGTCAGTCATGATATTCTGTTACTGAAGTATGAAATTTATGGGATTAGGGGTCCAGCTCTATCGTTTTTACGTTCTTTTTTGTCTTGTAGAAAACAATATGTTCAAATTGGTAATATGGGTTCTCATGAAAATTGTATTGAGTGTGGAGTTCCACAGGGTTCGGTAATTGGACCATTATTATTTTTAATTTTTGTGAATGATCTTCCACAGTCTGTAAGTAAACTGGAAACAAGAATGAGTGAGATCGTCAAAAAGGATAGCGCGGCTACAGTGCCTATGTTTGCTGATGATACTTCTTTAGTGGTGATCGCAAAGTCAGAGAGATTGCTCCTAGAGAGTGTCCGAGAATCGCTAAATGAGGTTTCAAGATGGCTGAGAGTGAATCAGCTAAAGGTGAACCCCTCTAAAAGTAATTTTCTTATATTTTCGAGGACATCGAACTATTATCCATGGATACAGCATATAGCATATGAAGATGGTATGATTGCTCGTCAAAAGGCAGTAAAGTATCTTGGCATTATTATAGATGAGACTCTCAGTTTCCGATCCCATATTGAAACTTTATCCCGGATTTTATCACGTAATTTGGGGATGATTCGTAAACTTAAATATATGTTTCCAGCTAGTATACTTAGGCTTCTCTATTTTTCGTTAATCCATCCCAATATTTTGTATTGTTCTTCTGTATACGTGGGTACATTTTCTTCAATTGTTAATCCTGTGCGAATTATCCAAAACAAGTCTATTAGAGTATTATCAGGAAAATCAGAAAGAGAATCAGTTTTAGAAGCCTACAGGGATTTTAGGATATTGCCAGCGGCGGGTCTTCATCATTTTTATATATTAGTGTTTATGTATAGATACAATATGAAGCAGCTGCCGGAGTGTTTCAACGGTTGGTTTTACAGCCGATGGAATATACATAATCAAAATACTAGGGGTAGAAATTAATATTATACTCCACCATAGTGTCTGCCAGGTCCAGGTTTTCTTTTTTTATAAAGGGTATAAATTTATGGAATAATTTGGATAATGATATGAAGAAACTAGAAAATTTTAGTGGTTTTAAAGCAAAATTGAAAGGAAAATTATTAAGTAAGTATGAATTCTAGTTTTGTTTGTTTTGGAGGTAACTTGATTTGATTTAATTTAAATTAAGTTGTAATTGCTTGTTGGTTTGTGAGTGCGACCCCACAACATGAATATGGTATGTAGTTTTTGTCCCTGTAGTATTATTATTATTCTTTATTTTTTTTCTTTCTTTACTTTTCTCTCTTTTTTCTTTCTTTCTTATTATAGTGAATTTAAATGACGTTATATGTATGTATTTTTTTTTACCTGTTTCACCCCACGTCAACCGTTTGGTTTTGGGTAAATCATTTTGATTTTTGTATTTAACCTTTTTATTAAAGTTAATTGAATAAATATATCTCTATATATCAAAAACATGCTCATGGAGCGACAAATTTTCATCTATAATTATCCCAAGATATCTAAACTGTTGTACCCGTTTCAATTCCACATTATTTAAATAAAGAGAAAAAGCATCAGAATTGAGTGAACCAACTTGTGAAAATAGCATATACTGGCATTTCCTTTCATTTAATCGAAGAAGGTTTCGACAATACCACTCTGAAGTACTTGATAAAGTACTTTGGAGGTTCGGGAAAAGCTGTATTAAATCTGAATGGGAAGAAAAAATCACAACATCATCCGCCAACGTAACAATTTTGCAGATTGGAAGAAACTCAGGCAAATCATTAATAAAAAGAAGAAATAGGGTAGGACCCAAAACAGAGCCCTGAAGAACCCCACAATTTGCGGAAAATGACTTAGATTGGATTCCATTTTTACAATCATGGCATTCAATTGTTCTTTCAGCAAGGTAAGGTGTAAAAAAAATTTAAATAATTTGAAGAAAATCCATATTTTTAGAGTTTATTTAGTAAAAGTCGATGATTAACCGAGCCGAACGCCTTGACCACATCCAAGAATATAGCCAAGGCGTCTGACCAGTATCCAGCGCATCATTTATTTCACTGATGTATTGCTAGTTCTGCTGATTTTCCTTTAATGAATCCATACTGGAAAGGATTTAATATTTTATTATTACATAAATAATTTTGAAGTTATTTATGAGCAATTTTTTCCAAAATTTTACTAAAAACAGATAACAGTGAAATTCTCTATAATTTGAAGGATCCGTAGAAGTACCACCTTTATATAAAGCAAATACAGGGGCATTTTTTAAAACATCAGGAAAAACTCCATTTAATAAAGACAAATTAAAAATATGTGCCAACAACGGGGCTATATTAGGAGCTATTTGTTTCACAATTTGTGTAGAGAACCCAAAATCATCCAATGAAAAACTGTGCTTTAGTTTCATTATATGTTTATTTAAAATCCTGAGGCGTAATTTCAGAAAAATCAAATGAGTTTGGTGCTTCATCATGAACAACAAAATCAGTCGACTGACTCTCTTGCCTATTTGTACTCGATACAATCCTAGACCCAATAGTACTGAAATGCTTGCCGAAAATATCCAAAATTTCTTTTGGATCCGTCACTTTTGAACAATCAAGTTCAAGACAATTAACTGCAGAACTCGAACGATGATTGGGGCGGATTTTATCATTGATTAACTGCCATGTCTTTTTCATATTTGACTTATGCTGTAAAAATTTAACGGAAAAATATTTTCTTTTAGCATATCTTATAATAGAATTCAGTTTATTTCTATAAGTTCTATATTCCTCATAAAATACATCAGATTGGATAGCCAGATACTGTCAATGTTTTTTCCTTTTCATCTTAAGTGACGTCGAAATACCATCCTTAATCCACAGGTCAAATTTTTTGAAAACTTTCCGCGCAAAAATCTTGTCGATGTTGCTTGATCTCGGAGTTGCATCATATAATGGTTTAATTTCATAATAGCATCATTAACATCATCTGAATCGAAAATGGGGGTCCAGTCTTTATTATTAATCAATTCACGCAAAAGCTTAAAATCAATATATTTTTTCTGTCGGTAAGAATTTTTATTCCCATGTTTTTTAAATGCAGGTTGTGATAAACTTTGGGCTAAATCTAAACAACACTAAATGGAAAATGATCAGACATGTCACATATACTAACAGACGACTTTATTGCTTTAAAAGAAACACCAGAAAAGAAAATGTTATCCAGCAAAGCTGCAGTAGTCTTTGTTACTCTCAAAGGTAGCGAAATACTTGGAAAAAGGCCTGAACACAGCATAATGTTCAGAAACTCTTTATGAAAAACCGCATCTCAATTCAACAAATCAAAATTGAAATCACCTGAAATTATTACTGTTTTTACATCCACCAAGTTTTACAACTAGGGGCTCCAAAATCTCAAAAAACTCTTTAGGGTTACTTGGTGACGGTCTATATATTGGTCCAAAAATAAAAGGTTCGCAGCCAATGGGACGTAATTCAACAAATAGAGTCTCACATAAACCTTCTTCCCAAACTGTAAAATCATCAAGTATATTAACAGACCAATCCTGTCGGACATAAATTAATTGGCGACCTTTCGCACTCTGAGACCTACAACCTGAAACAGACTTCATACCCGAAAGGGACAGCATAGACATCGGAGACTTTTGCGACAAAAAAGTTTCACATACAGCTACAATATCTTTAGGACTAGAATTTAATAACAACTTAAGTTCACTATACGCACTCTGCAATCCTTGCGCACTAACATGTAATACCCTTATCGGGAATTCACAGTGCTCAACTTTATTAGTTAAAGGGTCATTCGAAAAATCACAATCCGGTAGATTTCTGACATATTGTACATCTTTATCACTCCCAGTAGAATCATTAAGTATCGCATCTAAGTTTGAACGGGATTCCAAAAACGACTGAAATCTATCCATATCACAAATAAACAAAGGAAAGCTGAATCAAACTCCAATTATTCACAGTGAAGGTTCATTAGCCAGATTGAGGATCTGAGCCACATCGGTTATTGTTTTGCTTGGTATAATTTGCGAGCCATTTTTCACAAAAAAGATGCCTCTCATCGTCCACACATTCTTATTTTCAAATCTATTGCGAGCAAGCTTGAAAACCTCCTGCCTCTCCCTAAGTAACACTTCATTAACAAGACTCGGGAGCCCTTCTGCATTTTTCGATTTCTAAGTATTTCGACTGCTGCAGCTTCTGAGATCAATGTAAGTTCAATAAAGGCTATATCTTGATCCTTAGCTCCTAGACGTTTAGCGCCCTTAATGATCGATTTTTCAAGCTGAAGTCCCATTTGCAAATTTAAACGATTAAGAATTTTCTCACCTAGTGCCGGGAGATCACGGGCAATTGTGTCTCGACACCAGCAACAATGACTTTATTTAGAAGGGCAGACTGACCTAAGTCGTCCAACTTCGACTCAAGTTTTTCAAGCTTGGACTCATTTTGAACAAGTTTTACTCGTAAATCCTTGAGAGCCTTTTTGACCTGCTCAAACTTAGACTGAAACTGCATCTCAATTGCTTTATAAACGGCTTGCGTAATCGTGTCTAAAAATTCTGTTTTAAACTGCCACGGAGATATATCTAACTTGGAAAACTCTTTGCCCACTTTTTTCCGGATCTTGTCTTCTCCACCGCTTCGCAATTCCTCCAGCTCAGTCTGTAGAGATATCACAGATTCAGATAAGTCAGCTGACAGCCCATCCGAACCTACGATACAAAGCTTAATCGCTCTTTGTACATTTTTTCTCCCATCTTTTACCGCATCAGAATACTTCCTTGAGTAGCGCCAAATATTATCAGAGTGGAGAAGAATATTTTTATTTATAACACATATATAAATAAATGTCACAAAACAGCGCACATGCCTGGTGGCAAACTTTAGCGCTGAAAGTATTGCCAACGAAAATACACAGCCATTTTCTAAATAAATTTTACAACAACGAAAAAGAAAACCCTAATGAACAAAATGCTTAGCATGTCATAAGATATTTCTTCACCAGTCTTAGAAAATGTCGCTTGTTGCTGCATTCTCGAAATGATGCTGGAATTGAGTTCCAGATTTTTGGGCCAGTGTGATGGAGGCTGAATCACGCTTAGAAACTGGTAGAAACTGGCGACAAGCGTTAGACAAAAAATCACAGCTTAAAGTATAGAATATAAAACAGAAACATTTGCTAGTGGCTATAAATAAAATTGAGCCGCAACACAGCTTTTCTGCGAAACTCCTTTCTTTCTATGACAGCAGTATAATAACAACCTTGTGCTTATTTGTACTTGTTGCACGTTCAAGCCGTAACCAGACTCATCGTGGCGCCCAGCAGATGACAACTTGTCTCCTTCCATAGGTTTCGCTCGAGAGTGGCAGGCTCCACCATTTCAAGCCACTGGCGATCCCAGCGACGGCCGTATTTTCGGAATCCTCCGATTGGCTCCACATCCGACTTAACTATTGCTAGCCAGGTCTTCTTTAAGCCTCTTGCCCTCTTCTTCCATGCTGGAAGTGGTAGACATTTGAGACATATTTTACTTATATGGTCATCTGGTCCGCGCATTGTGTGGCCAAACCTTCTCAGTCTCCTGTGCTTAACAATGTCAGAGACAAGTGGGCGATCCCCACATCTTCTCCTTACTTCTTCATTCGAGATTCTATCTGAGAGGTGGATACCCAGGACATAGCGCAGGCATTTGTGGTTGAATATATTCAAGCTCAACACTTCGGCTACTTTAAGTGACCATGTTTCACATCCATAGAGGAGGACAGAGAGAACCATAGCTTCATACACTCGGAGCTTTGTGCGTGGCGATATTTCGGTCTGCTTCCAAGCTTCCTTAGTTGAAGGAAGACACTCCAGTCGGACGATATGCGGCTCTGGATTTCTTCTGAAGATTTGCCGGCAAGGTTTACTATCAATCCGAGGTATTTGAACGACTGGACGTCCTCTATCTGATTACCATTTAGGGCAACAGGGGTTTCATCCATCCCATCTGTTCGCATGTATTTTGTTTTTGGTAGGCTTATTTGGAGACCAGTCGAGAGTTCCTTGACTGCCATGTCATTTATCATAGCCTGGGCTTCTGCAACAGATTCAACAAGCATTTCCACATCGTTAGCATAGTCAAGATCTGTGACGGAGAAGGACGGGCTCACTGCAACACCTTTATACTTGTCCAGGACCCTGAGGATCCAATCGATGACGAAGTTGAACAAAGATGGTGAAAGGACACAGCCTTGACGTACACTTTTCTTGATCAGGATCAGATCTGAAAGATGGCCATCGACTCTTACCCGGGCCTTTGTTCCAGCATAGTATTCCTTGAGCAGATTGATTATCTTCTCAGGCACACCGTCCTCTCTCATTGCTTCCCATATTGCATCACGATGGAGCGAATCAAACGCGGTAATGAAGTCTATGAAGATTTGGATTTTTTCCTGCTGGTGTTTAAACCGGTGTTCAAGGAGTTGTCACAGGATAAAAATCTGGTCACAGCAACCCATGCCCGGCCTGAATCCTGCTTGGTTAAGTCCCGTTCGATTGTTTCGGGTGTCTCTGAATCTATTTAAAGGTATGACTGCGAACAGCTTGGCAGCAATGGGGATAGGGGATATACCTTGGTAGTTTTTGCAGTCCATTAGGTCTCCTTTTTTGAAGATAGGGACAATTATTGAGGTCTTCCAGTCATCTGGGATGTATTCATTGTCCCAGCCTTCAGTTATCACGCTATGAAGTTCATCTATCACCACCTACAGAGCTTTCAGTAGCTCGGCAGGAATTCCAACTATTCCTGGGCTTTTATGGTTTTTCAAAACTTGGATCGCCTTAATTACTTCATCCCTGGAGGGTGGGTCCGAACATACATTTCATAAGCCTTGTTGTGTGGGGGGTTCTGCAGTGCAGTAAGTGGTTGCTTTCGATTACTATTGTGTTCTGGTCTCGATAGCTCTTGGAAATGAGTACGCCATCTTTCGATATGCTCCTCGCTGCTTGTGAGTATTTTCCCATCTGTCACCTTAAGCGAGAGGATGGTAGTTTGCTTCTTCTTCCTGGTGCATTCTCCAAGTATCTGATAGAGTTTTCGTGCATCGTTCCGTTATGCGGCTCTTTCCATATCACTGGGAGCATTAGACCAGTAGGCTTTTTTGTCAGCTCTTCCCGATTTGTGACATTCTTCTCGTAGCACTTTGTATGTGGGGGATTTCTTGTTGGTCATTTCTTTTTCTTGGCAGAGTTTGAGTGTTTTTTCTGAGATCCATTTCTTGGTTTTACGCTTGACAAACCCAAGTATGTTTCAGGCAGCTTCATTGATGTGGTCCTTGAGTTTGCTCTATTTCTTCTCAATCTTTATCTTGGGGCAGTTGGGGCACTGACAAGTCGGGGTTGCCTCCTCGGTGTCATCTTGAAGGACAACGAATCGGTTTGAGAGTTCAAGGACAAACCCTACTTGGTACTCATCAACTTTCAGCTTCAACACGTCTATTTTCTGGTTCGGCATAGTAGTCTTCCTTGAGCTAAGTCTGTACTTTAGCCTTGTCTTCAGCAAGAAGTGGTCAGATCTACTTTGTGATTCCGTGTCAGCACCTCTGCGCACTCTTGAGTCCAACACCATGGATTTCTATCATCGGGATACAAGGAGATAATCTATTTGGGCCTTTATTCTTCCATCACGAAATTTCCGTGCATACGTAAGACACGACTTGTGCCTAAACCAGGTGTTAGCCACAGCGAGATTGTTCTGCATTGCAAACAGCAAAAGCCTGTTTCCATTTCTGCACCGGTCTCCGAGGCCGTGCTTGCCGATCACCTGTTCCAAGTTATTCAGCTTTCTGCCGATTCTGGCATTGAGGTTGCCTCCAATTAGGAGGATATCTTTCCGGGGAATCTTATCAATTACTGTCTGCAGGTCACCGAAAAACTGATCTATTTGCTGTTCAGTGGCATCTCTTATTGGGGCGTAAACGCTAAGGATAGTCAGATTGTTCGTGCGACCTTTAATTCTTGCCCGTACGATTCTCTCAGACACAGGCTCATATTCGATGAGCCCAGTGATTGCTTTTGGGGACAACAGGATACCTACTCCTGCCCTGCCAGATCCATCTAATGGTCCCGAGTTAAAAAAAGAGACCACCTTCCCAGCCGAGAATTCAAGGGTCAAGACGTTATGTCCATTTAGTCTCGTGTCAGAAACACACAGATCATCTAAGTTATAAACATAATATTCATCAGCTACAAAAGATTGTGTAAATAAACATTTAATCGAGCACAGGTTACAGCAGCCGATATTCAGGCCTTGTCTTCTTGATAGGACGGTAGCTAGCATACTTTT
>JAQQPU010004967.1:0-27269 GCA_029168905.1 Artemia sp. Kazakhstan ARC1039
TCAGGAGATACAAATACCTGTTAAAATTCAAACTCAAAACGACCAGAAATTACTATTAAAGAATAAATGAAACCCAAAACGAACAGAAATTAAATAAACAATCATAGCAAAAAATATACAACAAGTAATAATATAAATGAATAAATAGATCTTAAAGCGAGTAATGCTTAGATTGAATATGAAAATCAAGCTTAAAACGAAAACAAATATTTTGCTATTAAAGTATAAATGAAACTTAAAACGAACAGAAATTAAATAAACAATCAATGCGAACAAACATACAATACATATTAATGTAGATGAATAAATAAATCTTAAAACGAGTGAAACTTAAAAAGAATACGCAAATCATGTTTGAATCGAATAAAATAACTACAAACAAGAGTTTGGGTATCGCCTCACTGCAGAAGCCTAAAACTTACTGCGTTATTGGCGCTTTACTGAAAACGAATTATATTTCAAATGTTTTCTTTTGTACTTAATATTGAAAATAAATATTAAAATTACAGTAATATTTTGAACTGATGAGCTTTTAGCAATTAATATTATTATGCATCAAATATTCAGTTTAATTTATTAGTTCTTTTCAAGATTGGTCAAGACAAATATAGTTTCACTACAAACAAAATTTGGATACTGCCCCCTTCTTTAACTGTAAAAACCTAAAGCCTTCTGTGTCATTGGTGCTTCACTGAAAACAAATTACTTCTATATTACAAATTTAGTATTTTCCAGTTCTTACAGCATTGAAAATGAAAATAAAATTTACAGTGAAAAAAAATCTTGAACTGATGGATCTTTCAACAATTGATATCATTATATATCTAATATTCAATTTGATTTTGTTTATACTTTCCAAGACTGTTCAAGACTCATATAGTTTTGCCATTTTTTTTAACTCTGCCATTTTTTCTAACTAATCGTGTTAGTTTGTTATGAAAACATTCTATGGCTTCTAGGCATTTCTATTTGAGCGGAAAACTGCGCCTCAAACTTTGTGGAACATGCATTTTCTTGCATGAAACACCAAAATATAATAAAATGTCAAGTTTCGGAGTGTTCCACCACTCGCAAGCAAGTGCCATTGGTATTTTTGAATCCGCATGGTCAATTTAGGGGGTGGAGGATAGGCTTATTCTCGTAGCAGCCTCATTCCGTCGTGGTATGATTCACATTTTAAACACCTGGCTTCCGGACTACCATATAATCTACCAAGCATACAACTACCCCAAATCAGTATCAATAAATAAATGAAACCCAAAACGAACAAAAATTAAAATAAATATTAGAGTCAAACTCAAAACGAGCATAAATTAATATGAGTAGGGTTCAAAACCCCTATGCTTTCTAAAAGCCAGAATATAATTTGTACTTTTCTGAAAAAAAAAATTCAAATGAGTTTACTGAAAAAAAATATGCATTGTCAATTTAATATACATATGCTGGTATTTATTCCCTAAAATCTTAATTAATTTTTGATTTCTTAAAGTTACAAAAGTGAAAACATTTCTAAGAATTGTTTTCAGTAAAGCGCCAATGACGCATTAGGTTTTAGGCTTCTGCAGTGAGGCGATACCAAAACTCTTGTTTGTAGTTATTTTTATTCGATTCAAACTTGATTTGCATGTTCTTTTTAAGTTTCACTCGTTTTAAAATTTATTTATTCATTTACATTAATATATATTGTATGTTTGTTCGTATTGATTGTTTATTTATTTTCTGTTCGTTTTAAGTTTCATTTATGCTTTAATAGCAAAATATTTGTTTTCGTTTTAAGCTTGATTTTCATATTCAATCTAAGCATTACTCGCCTTAAGTTCTATTTATTCATTTATATTATTACTTGTTGTATGTTTTTTGCTATGATTGTTTATTTAATTTCTGTTCGTTTTGGGTTTCATTTATTCTTTAATAGTAATTTCTGGTCGTTTTGAGTTTGAATTTTAACTGGTATTTGCATCTCCTGAGCTTAAGTTTAAAATGGCCTTTACTTTTCTTTGAAAAACTTATTTTTCGGAAAGTTTTTTTTTAATTAATTACTTGAAAGGGGCATATGAACTTCAAATTTTGTTTAAACAAGCCCTCTTCTGATACTCTACGACTACTTGTTCAATGCAGTCATATCTGGTGAAAAAAATGCATTAAACATTTTTTTACAGGATTCGGTATTGCTGCTGGTAAACGTTTGAAACCTCTGCTTTTTGTTCCTCTGGAGAAATGTTGAATTCGGGGACATAATTTTCATCGAGACCACACCCTTTTTTAGTGCATTTTCCCCCATTTTCTCTAAAACTGCAAATTTTCTTATGCTATTAAGAAGTTTAAACTTCATGGTTTTATATAGTTGGAGTAAGCATAAAAAGAAAATTTTCTTGATAAATACCGTTTTCAAACTTCCTTGTTAAAGTTTTGGTTACATTGACAAGGTCGACACTTTACTTTTGCTGTGCGTAAACACACTTTTACTGGCGCATATAAACGCGTTTTTGTACCCATTTTTCTTAGGTTGACTGGCTGGGTCGTTCGTATTAGTTCTAGCCGTGGCGGTTCTGACCTCTCTCGCGCCCGGGGCAAAATCTTGATTAGCCCCCCCCCTGTCTCACAACAACTTGCAGGCCAAATTTGACCGAAGTTATCATGTGTTAACAAAAATTTTCATTTATTGTTCATTTTATTTAAATCTAGTTTTTTGTTTATTTATATGGGAAATGATATGGGAAAATGAAAATTTCGGGTTCAATTTGCTTATACTTGCTGATAATTTGCGCCCTCTACTTTTTTCAATAAAAATCAAATTTCAAAAATTGCAAAATGATTACAAATTCAGTTTATTTGACATTTTGCTCCTAAAATTTCTACGCTCAGTGCAAGTGCACTCTCTGTCCCCCCTTAAACCGCCTCTGAATTCTGGGGCATTTCATCACTTCTCTGAGGTAATTCATTATAATAGGGTTTTTGTTTGGTTTTTAAAATCGTTTTGTTTTTTAATAGCAAATTGTCAAAATAATACTGCAGTATCAATTCTACTGAGTATAAGGACCGTTCGATTTAGCTTATTAGTTTGCTTAAATAGTTGGGAAAGTTGCAATGCATGTTTTGCGTTGTGGCTTTTCCACACTCTGGCATACAAGTTAGTGCGCTTGCTTTACCTTGAGTAAGTCACGGGGAGTAGATATTTATTCAAGGGTTAAAGGGTATTATACGCGTTCCAAAAAATAACTTACATCCGTTTCGCATTTTCGACCCCCTCCACCAGGAGTCCCGTTGATGGTAATGAATTTACCTAACAGTCTAAGACTCTGTGTTATTTTTGAATACTTCTTCTTCCAACTAGTACTGTAGGTTCTTTTTGTTCTGCTCCCTGTGGCTTCAAGCATGTGCCCCTTTAATTTAACGTTTTAAGTATTAAAAATATTTGTTGCCGTATACACAGTTTATGTGCCTACTGTGCTGCCGAAGACTTGCTGATACAAATCCTCGCGGGGACATAGGCAGTGAGGGGGAGGGGGCTCTCCCTCACAGGTCTTAAATTGTCTTGAAGTTATTAGCACTTCTTGTTCAGATTGTTAAAGAAAATTTGTTTTTTATTGCTACCCCTCCTCTCCCCCCCACCAAGTTCTTAGAATTTCTGTCTGGGGGAGGGGGAGAAAATCTGTCCAACATGAAAAACGGGTGATGTGTAGATAAATCAGCTGCATTGTCTTTAAAAACGTTGGCAATATATGAGAATTACTGTGAAATATTGGAAGAACTGTTAAAATTCTGAGGTTTTTTTTTTAGGACCCAGGAACCCGCTGTGCATGCATGCCTGGCTGATATTTAAAACCTTTTCTATCAAACTGTTTCAACTGTTTTCTTTAATTCACTTAAGGGCAAGTGATAGTTTATTTTTGTGTGGGGATGGGGGGTCCAGCCTGCTTAAATAGTAGGCTATACCATGCTGTGTAAATATAGGCTAGGCCTAGAGGAAGGGTATCTAAATACAGAGTGATTCTGGTGCTCCAGCTCTTTGTTATTACCAAATAACACTTTCTTGGAAAAAAATGGGCATAGTCTAGCGATATATCTTGAAATTAGGAGAGAGGGAGTTATACTGAATGAACTCCCATTAGGTAGAAACTTTTGAGCGTAATGAATTAAGATATTTTTCTTATTATAATGTTCAGTTTGGATAAGAAATCTTTCAACAAATTGCTGAAATTAGCGATACCAACCACTGGCGAAAATAGAAGATGAAAATCATCACAATAAACCTGAAAAATCGAAATTTGTCTCAACTTTATACGAGAAACTTAATATTATGGTCTACGTCATGGATGCCAGCAAGGAAGGGCAGGGGGGGGCATTCCCCCCTAGAAATTTGGGACTATAAAGTAATTATAAGGAAAGCAAAGGAAAAGCAGAATAGGTAAAAACCATGGAAAAAATGTTTGTTGTCCCATTGCTGGATGCCTGCCAGTGGATTCTGACCCACAATAAGGAAAATGTAAGTTCTAATTTGTGACTGAGTAACTCCTAACCAGTTTTCCACAAATATTTTTTCTATATGATTTGGTTGGAACAAAAAAAAAAAACAAAAAAAAACATTATCCATAGTAATGAATGGTAAGTAAATAACGATCCTTGTCAATAACGAAAGTATAAGAGCCTAACTATTGATAGCATTCAGTCTAAGAATCAGCTTTTTATGGAGATCTTAAATGTGTTTTTGTTTATTAGCAATTAGTGCAATTGTTAGAACGCAAGAAAGTTTGTATAATTATAGAAAACACAAGGAAAATAACTTAATAAGGGGTAATTTTGGTAAGAATATGCCGTCAACATTTGCTTGCATTTGAAGATTTGCCAGTGATTGCTCACTGTGTGAAACACCAAGTTGAGAAAAATTGGGTTAGTGAGCCTGTGACGAACATAAAGAATTCTAGGTTTTGTCTTGTCAAGACTTCTGACGAATCCATAACACCAATAAAAAAATCCACGCTGTTGTGGCTTCTGAGGGAAAGCTCTGAGAAGCTGAGTAGTGACCGATTAAAACGGGTGATGGTCCAGGGCCGACGAGTAGGACTACTAGAGTCGCCACAAACCAATGCAGAGGTCGGTGTGAAATCGGAATTGCGTATCAGTGAATGGTGCGTTTACAGACCGGTTGTCAGGGGAAAGAGAGTAATAGTTGGGCGGGTCAACACTTTATGTCTCGTCAGCATCGCAATCATCATGTTAAAAATGGCACCTAAACCCAAAACTGCCCTCAAGACCATAACCACCAACATCACCATGTTCAGTGTGTCAACAGAAGGAATTTTGTTTAACATTTATCAGAGGTAGTTGTTATTTTTTTCCCTCCCCTCCTCCTCTCCATTCGGTGATATTTTAATACAAAAACATATATATCTTACAACTTTATACATTATCATATCACCTAAACTTAAAAAAAAAAATATTATATACCAGTCAATGTATTAGTGGACATGAAGGCCCACTACCATTGAACTTTTTTCTTGCCAAATATCTATCGCTCCCCCCGTTCCAGGGTGTCCTTCCCCCTCTAGGAGACGTTTTTCTGGTGGTGTTTTTACTTCAATTTCTTCAAATTCATATCCTTCAATTTTCACTAATACGAATTCAAATTTTAAAGGTGGTCTTCCAAAAGGCTTACTCTTACAACTTTAAAATTTTTTAACACAAAAAAAACTATTTGCTCTCCCGTAGACTGGGCGTCCTCCGTCCACAAGAAACCCATTCTTGCGGTGGCACTTTTTTTCTTCTCTTTTTTCTTTTTTTTTCAGCCCTTTTTACGACCAACCTTAATCAACAAAAAAAACAAAATACAACCAACCCATCAACAAAAAACCAAAAATAACCGACGTGCATGAGGACACAGAACTGAACAGAATCTTGAACCATGTCTCCTACGGACGAGGAGGCCACCCACGGCTGGGCTGGTCCTTCAGCTCAAGTGCGTGTGCCCCTCTTCCCCAATTTGTTTGAGTTCTTGATATAATTTTATGAGTCTCAAATGCATTCCAAGATCTAGGGCAGCGGAAGCGATGAATACCATCAGAAAACTTGTTATGCTCAGTAGAAGACTTCGTAGTAGAAGACTTAGTGTTTATACTTGTGCTAACCGAGCTTAGTTTGATTTACTGAAGCTCATTTGTCCAGTTTCTTAGGGTTGTCATTTGAGCTGTGATTATCGAGATGATTACTGAAACGTACCAATAAATATCTGAGAAACTAGTTATTTTTTTTTAGTTGGTTGCTTTACTTAGCGCTTTTTACTAATAACTCGGTAGTAACAGTTTTTTCTGACTGTTGCTTTACAGTTTTCTCTTCAAATACCCAAAGGCCTGTGTTTAATACCAAGAAAGTTGGATTCTAAGTACATTCGGGAAAAAGGGATCTGTGTGTCTTCCAGATTCTTTCGTGTCAAAACAGCAGATTCCTTTTTTTTTAGTACAATTAAGAATCCGAGATCCAAGGGTGCGTCTTGGCACAGCCACTAAACAGAAAAGCAGGTATGATAAAAGGGAAAGGGACGTGTGAAGACGTGATAAAAGGCAACTTTTACCGCTGGTCAAGTCATATTGAATAGGGGTGCGAAGCGTAACGTCAATTCTTGGGTGGGAAATTCAAATAAGGATGAAACGTGGATGCGTAGACACGTTTTTTCGGAACTTTGCCGAATTGTTTTGGCCTAAAATATTTGACGTAGATCCTACTAATCAACCCGAACGTTTTCACGTCGAAATAATACTAGGAATATTGACAATCAGTTGTTAGTTACAACTTGAAACCACGTTTCACGGTACTTTGAATTTCGCACCTTGCTTTTTACGTCATCACCGCGCAGCCCTATGTTGTATAACTTAAAAACCGTGTTCCGGGATTTTTTTTGAAATTTCGGGATTTTTTCTGAAGAAAAATCGGAATTTTATTTTTGAGCCGGTGGTAACGCTGCATGTCTAATAGGAAAAAGTGACACCATCAGTGCCTTCGTAGGGTTACCTAGTTTTTGCATGAATATCAACAACTTGCAGTCCTCCGTTCTTCTTCTTTAGGTACATATCAGTTGTTTTCAGTCTTGGGGGTTCTTTTTTTTGCCAAATGAACCCGTAAATGATTTTTTCCAAGTTTTAAAAGATCGCTTTTGAAGGGGCTGAAATATTCGGCAGATACCGAATAACAGACAAGCTGTATATATTTACATGTTGCGCCCTTTGGAATATGCCTCCGGCGTGCCTCCTTGCCTCATGCCTCCAGGTGTCCCTCAAAATGCCCAGTTGTTACCCCTCGCTATTTATTCAAAAAAGTGTATTTGGGTATAGGATCAGATTTTAGGTTTTCTCGAGGGCCCAAGAACTCGCTGCGCACATATATCCGGTTGATATTTAAAAGCTTTTTTTACCTAACTATTTTGACTTTTTTCACTTAAAACTTCACAAAAAAATTCCTACAACGAGAAGCAGAGCTTGTAAAGCTGGGCATATGAATAGTAGGACATATCATAAGTAAAACAATACATCTTGTCATAATCATAATAATAATGAAAAATAACTCGGTAAAAAAAACATTACCCATTCCCTTCAGATTTAGCTATTTTGTTCGAATAGGTCTATTTTGGCATAGAAAAAGATTTTTGCATTTAATCTGGGAACTACTAGCGATATTATTGTAAACTATGTCGTTCACCTGCTCTTTAAAGTGCATCTGGAGTAGGAATTGGGTTAGCAATAAATATAAAAAAGCTTGCCAGATATATTTGGTTTGTCATATTCCTTCCCGAACGTGTGCTCCTATCAAAGTCGATTTTATGAAACTTGAGATGGGTCGTTCAAAGAAAAGCAGAAAACAGGCACGCATATGGTCTGCAGATTTTTAGATAGTATGTGAAAGTCAATAATCAGTTTGTGTTGCCATGTATTCAGTTTTGATTTGCTAGCTTTTGTGTATTGAAAAGCTGGATATCTTAAAACTCTAGAAAGGAATACAGACATGATGCATATATACATAGACGTGCAAATGGGATGTAGTTAAGAGTTCAACGGGTCAGGACGCCTCTCCTCAAACTTGTTCTATAACATTTGCTGTTGGTTATCAACCCCGACCCCAATAATCAGCTGTACGCCTGAAACCGAATTTTGGTACCCCTTTGAACAGGATTAGACCTTTGAGGAGGGGAGTAGTGGAGCTTTAAGGCTGAATTGTTCAGATTTTGCACGTCTTCATATTTTTCAAAATAATTCTAGTCAATTTTAGGAAAATTCTTCTTTTGGAAGCTTTGTAATGGAGCTTTGAGGCTAAATTGTTCAGATTTTGCACGTCTTTTAATATTTTTCCAAAATAATTCTTGTAAATTTTTGAAAACTTCTTCTTTTGAGAGCTTCGTAGTGGAGCTTTTAGGCTGCGTTGTTCAGATTTTGCACGTCTTCATATTTTTCAAAAATTGTTCTAGTAAATCTTAGGAAACTTCTTCTCTTGGGAGCTTCGTAATGGAGCTTTAAAGCCGAATTTTTCAGGTTTGGCACGTCTTCGCATATTTTTACAAAATAATTCTAGTAAATCCTTAGGAAACTTCTTTTTCAGAAACCGAAATCATTAGGTTATTGGGACGTAGGTATTTTCAAAGATCCCACTGCCATTCCATAATGCATAAATAACAGTTCAATCCTTTTATTTGACAGTAAAAAAAAAAATCACTGGATATTTCGGTCACATACACAGTAGCTGTTTTCAGCAGATAAAGACGGCTACTGTGTATATGTTCAAAATATCTAGATTTTTTTTGTGCTTTACTGTCAAATAAAAGGATTTGCCCTACTGAATGGTTATTTACACATTATAGCGGCATTTTCTATGCACAATGTTTGAAGTTGGAATAAATAGAAAACGTGATTTCTATTGGCTTCGTAGACCTCTGCAACTAGTGCAGGAGGGTGATAACCGTGCGTAATATATATAACTCAAGACTGTAACGAATAAAAGGAATATCATTTTGGCCTTGGACGACCGATACATGCTTGAAGGCTCGCTGAAAGCGATTATTTTGGGTGGAGGACTCCGCGTTGAGGGAAAACCATAAGTAATGAGTTGTTTTCCGAAGCTTAGTTATTCTGCTCGGCGATTTTTGAAAAATTCCTACTAGAACAGTTTACGTAGAATAATAATTGAAGTTTGTTTATTAGGTTTTTTATGATGTTTTATCACTCAAAACTGTTTATAGTTTGAAATCACGCATGTTTTAGTGTTTTGATGTAACACATAACATCGAAAAAAACGGAGAGGGGACTACTTTTAAAATGGTGCTGCCCATGAAGAGATAATATTGCAAGACTGCCAACTGTCGAGGAGGTAGGGAAAGCAAACCCCTTGCCTTCTCTAGACCAGAACATAATTAGCACTTTACTGAAAACAAAATACATTTTAAATGTTTTAATTTTTTAACTTTAATAAATAAAAAATTATTAAGATTTTAAGGAATAAATATCAATATATGTATATTAAACTGACAGTCCCTGTTTTTCAGGAAAGTACAAATTATTTTCTGGCCCTGAGAAGGCAAGGGGGTATTCAGCCCTACTCATGTTAATATCTGCTCGTTTTGATTTTGATTAGATTATTTATTGTAATTTCTTCTCATTTTGGGTTTCATTTATTTATTGATGGTGATTTCTGGTGGTTTTGCGCTTGAAAGATTATTTGACTTTTTTCTGCTGATTTTTGTTTCAATAGATCTCTTTACTTCTCATTGAAAAACCCATTTTGTGGAAAAAGTTTTTAAAACTAATTTCTGTTCGTTTTGTTATTAATATAGTCTTTTTCATGGAAAAAGAAAACAATGTTTTTTTTTTATTTCTTCGTTTTTTTTTATTAAATCCATAGTTGCGCCTGCTATTTGTATGTTGGAGAAACTTTTTCAACAGTTTTTAACAACATATACCCTTTTGAAAATCTTACGTATTGAGCAGGGGCGGATCCAGGATTTCTTTTAGGGAGGGGGGCGCAAAATAGGTTGATCCGATAAACTTGCGTTAGGAGGAAGTTTAATTAACGCAAACTTGCGTTAATTAAGAAAATTACACTACTTTAAACTATGTTAGGGGGCGCCCCCTCGCCCCCTGACTCTGCCACTGGTGTTGAGACACAAATAGTATTGTTTACTATAGTTTTGTACCTCATTAAGTTGACCTAAAAAATTAAACTTAATACCATTCCCAAAAATCTATTTTTGCTCTTTGAGAACTAGGATGCACTTACACTCTTTTGGTTTAGTTAAATTGTAAGAGTAGAAGTAGTAATGGTAGTAGCCCTGGACGTTTCAACTTAATACCCTCTGTCGTACTTGGAATATTGCTGAGATGTCTTATTGGCAACCAATATTCATACAGTACCTTTTGATTTAGTTTAAAGCATAATGGGCAAATTGCATAATAGTGGGGGGTTGACATACCCGATATCCCTAGAGATATTGTTACTGGACCGTTCAACTATGCTTAACGAATGGATGTCTCAAAATTTTGGTTAGATATGTTTGGGAAATTAGTGGACTTGTGAGGAGGACTGCTTGCCCTCCAATCTCTTTTGACTCTAAAAAAGGGCGCTAGAACTATTAATTTCCGATCGAATTAGCTCCTTTAAAATTTCAATGATATACTAGCTATGATAGAGCAGCGCTGCCTATGATATTGCTTATGTGCCCTTTTCATACCTGCTTACATATAGTTTTTTCGTTTAATTGGAACTCCCCCTAAAGGCTCCCTAAATTTCAACTTGATGCCCTTAGTATCATTAGTTACAATAACCGTAGAAGTAGTGTTAAAAGTATACACATAGTGTATTCTGGCTAGTTCAAAATCGGCCGCAGCTTACCCTGAAATGTCTAACTTAGTAATGTAAGCCGTTTTGTCACCCTTTTGCTTTGTCACCCTTTTAACGATCTACATGATCGTAGTTCATTTTGATTTAATTTAACATTTGCCTAAATATTCCTTGAAAGCTTCACATTAATACCCTTAGCTTGCGTAGTAGCAATGGCTGTATTAGCAGTAGTAGCATTAGCAGTAGAATGCGTATAGCACCTCTGGTTCAAAATTCCCTTCAACACACGTAGAAAGTTTCCACTTTATACAATCAACCATTCCTGAAGCATTGATTATGCGTCCTCTTGACAAGCTGTGTGGGCGTAGTGTGTTTCGATTTAGTTCAATACAGTTTCAATATTTCCTAAATTTTTTGCCTTCATACCATTAGCTTTAGTAGCAGTAATAGTAGTACCAGGAGTAGTATAATAGTAGCAGTAGCAATTAATTAATAGTATTAGCCTCTAGTTTAGAAGCAGTAGTAGTAGTAGCGGTTGTAAGAATAGTAGCAATATTAGTAGAAGTAGTAGCCTTAGAATGCAAATATTGTCTTTTGGTTAGTTCAACATCCCTCACAACAAGCCATATTGGTTTCAACTTCACCCCCCAAACTGTTCCTAAGATATTGCTGATACGCTCTTTTGACAACCTGCATACAGACGGTGTGTTGTGATTCAGTGCACTTTCTCCCCTCAAAATTTCTTGAAGATTTCTCCTTCATACCCTTGTAACAGTAGTCTTCATACCCTTCATACCAGACATAGCTGTAATAGTAGTAACAGTAGTGTATTAGTATTAGTAGTACTAGTATTAATAGTAATAGCACTAGTTCTAGTAGCAACAGTGGTATTAACATAGTGACTTTTGGTCATTTGAACATCCCTCTAATCAAGTCCTGAAAGTTTCAACTTAATACAATTAGCTGTTGCTATGTCATTGCATGTGTGTCCTTTTGATAACCTGTATATTCACATATTTTTTGAAATTTTCATCTTAATGCTCTTAGTCTTACAAGTAGTAGCAATAGAAGTAGTAATTGGAGTAGTCTTAGCAGTAGTTGTAGTAGTAGTAGTAAGCAGTGGTTGTAGTTTTAGTAATAGCATGCACATCTTGCCATTTGGTTTAATTGATCTTCCCCTTGAAATTTCCAAATCAGTACACAACTCCGTTCTTGAAGTACTCCCTTTTGACAATCTTCGTGCACATAGTGTCTTTTTATTTATTTCAAATTTCCCCTAAGTATTCTCTCAATTTTCTCCTTTATAGACTTAGCCTTAATAGCACTAGTGTGTGTTACATACAGAAGTAGTAGCACTAGTAGTGTTGTATAAGTAGTAGTAGCAGCAGTAGTATTATTAACAGTAGTAGCATGTACATATTGCCTTTTGGTCTGTCGAACATCCCCTTCGTGATGCCACGGAAGTTTCACCTTGATATGGTAAGCCGTTCCAAAGATATTGCTGATGTGCTCTTGACGCCCTTTTCATCTTAATGCTCTTAGCTTTGCAAGAAGTTGCAGTTGAAGTAGTAGTTGGAGTAGTGTAGTAACAGTAGTAGTGGTAGCAAGAAAAGTAGCATCGGTAGTAATGTTAGTAGTAGCATGCACATATTAACTTTTGGTCAATTGATCTTCCCCTTGAAGCCTTCTCTGGAAGTTCTAACTTAATAACCAAATCTGTCTTTGAAATATGCCCTTTTGATAACCCGTATGTTCATAACGTGTATTGCTTTAGTTCAACACTCCCCTCAAAATTCTCTGAAAGTCTCACCTGAATGCTCTTCGTCTTAGAAAGTAAAGGTCAAACATGCCCACCTCTCTCTGTAACATAATATGCTATATTTAAACAATGAACGAATTGCCTAACTTACAGCCCTTGCCCTGATGCCTCTGGGTGGGGTTGACATCCACAAAAGGCATAATTACTAGATTTTTCAACAATTCTGAGCATATGTCTTGAAATTTTGATTGGATATGTGTTAGGAAACAATAGGCGAGGAGGGGGGCAGGACTGGTTACCCTCCAATCAATTTTGACACTTAAAAAGGGCACTAAAGCTTCTGATTTACAATCAAATGAGCCCAATCCAAAGTTTATATGACCACCCGTTTCATAAAAGCCTTATATGCCCCCGGGGCATAACTTACGACCCTGGAGACATTGCTCTATGTTCTTTGGACTATTTTGAACACAATGGCTATCACACAATTTTGATCATATGTGTTTGAGGAAAAGAGGGTGTTGGGGGGGGCTAGTTGCCCTCCGTCACTTATGACTCTTTAAAGGGAACTAGAAGTTTCGGTTTCCAATAACTGATCATCCTCTAAAGTTTATACGACCACCCCTTCCATAAAAACCATAAAAAACCCCAGGGCATAACTTACAACCCTTGCCTCCTGGCTTTGTTTTTTCTTTTCGAACCCAAAGTCCTTGTTACATGATCTTTGGACTATTTTCAACAAAATGGCTATCTCTAAACTTCCATCGGATGCATCTGGGGAAAAGAGGTCGCGGAGGCCTAGTTGCCCCCCGATCGCTTTTGATTCTTAAAAGGGCACTAAAACTTCTTATTTCCGATCGATCGAACCCCCTTTGAAGTTTAGATGACCATCCTTCCATAAAAACCTTATATGTTAAGAATGGGCTACTAGTATATCTTATAGCCCTTGCCCTGTGGCTTTTTTTTTGGGGGGGGGGGGGGGTGAAATGATGGGCCTGGGGTGGTTTGTTGCCCTGCAATCACCTTTTACTCTTAAAAATGACACTAGAAATTTCAATGTCCATTCGAATGAGCCCCTTCTGAAGTTTCTGCGACAACTCCTTCTAAACTAATTGCCTTGGTAAAAAACAAAAATAATACATAGTGCCCACGTTGCTCTTTACTTATTCAGTGCTATTGCGCTGCATATGATAAATAAAAAATAAACAAGTTTTTTCAGCACATAGAAATTATTCAGTATATGGGGGGAGAGGCTGCCCCTTCATCAGCTCTCGCTCTTTACCCTAAAGTCTTAAAGTCCTTTGAAAATACTTTTCATTCAAATTCAAAGGCCCTTGTGTGACAAAAAGTCGAACTTTGGCGTAAAGAGGAGAGGAGAGGAGGGAGGGAGACAGTTGCCTCCCTCCCTCCATATATGAAATGATTTCCACCATATATGGAATAATTTCTGTTCGTTTTACGTTTCAGTGCTGCTCCTTATTTTAAGTTGATTAATTAAAAAAAAAAAAAAAACTCCAAAAACGAAGTTTTTCCAAGAAAAGTAAAGGCCATTTTAAACTCAAGATCAGCAGATACAAATACCTGTTAAAATTCAAACTCAAAATGACCAGAAATTACTATTAAAGAATAAATGAAACCCAAAACGAACAGAAATTAAATAAACAATCATAGCAAATAACACACAACAAGTAATAATATAAATGAATAAATAAATCCTAAAGAGAGTAATGCTTAAATTGAATATGCAAATCAAGCTTGAAGCGAACAAAAATCACAACAAACAAGAGTTTGGGCTCCTTCTCTCGCTGTAAATGTCTAAAACCTGCTACATCATTGGCGCTACTGAAAATGAATTGTATTACAAATATTTTCTTTTGTACTTAATATTGAAAATAAACATTAAAATTTTGAGCTGATGACCTTTCAGCAATTAATATCGTTATACATCAAATATTCAGTTTAATTTATTAGTTCTTTCTAAAATTGTTCAAGCTGGATTTAGTTTCACTACAAACAAGAGTTTGGATACTGCCCCCTTTCTTAACTGTAAAAACCTGAAGCCTACTGTGTCAATGGCGCTTCACTGAAAACGAATTATATTACAAACATTTTCTATTCCACTTCTTACAGCATTGAAAATGAAAATAAAATTACAGTGAAATAAAATCTTGAACTGAGGGTTCTTTCAACTATATGTTATTATATTTCAAATATTCAATTTGATTTTGTTTACACTTTCCAAGACTGTTCAAGACACATATAGTTTTCAGTAAAGAGCCAATGACGCAAAAGGCTTTTGACTTTTACAGTGAGAGAAGGAGGCAATACCCAAGCTCTTGTTTGTAGTGATTTTTGTTTGTTTCACGCTTGATTTGCATATTCAATTGAAGTTTCTCCAATTTTAAGATATATTTGTTCATTTACATTAGTATCTATTGTATGTTTGTTTGCATTGATTGTTTATTTAATTTCTGTTCGTTTTAAGTTTCATTTATACTTCAATAGGAAAATATTTTTTTTCGTTTTAAGCTTGATTTGCATATTCAATTTAAGAATTACTCGCTTTAAGATTTATTTATTCATTTACATTATCACTTGTATGTTTTTTTGCTATGATTGTTTATTTAATTTCTGTTCGTTTTGGTTTTCATTTATTCTTTAATATTAGTTTCTGGTCGTTTTGAGTTTGAGTTTTAGCAGGTATTTGTATCTGCTGATCTTAAGTTTAAAATGGCCTTTACTTTTCTTTGAAAACTTCTTTTTCGGAATTTTTTTTAATTAATTTTTGTTCGTTTTTGATTGCAAAAAGTTTCGATTTTTGATAATTCCTTATTTCAAAATCAAAGTTAAAAAAAAAAATCAAATGTTCATCATAGTATCAAAGTAACAATATCAAAGTAAAAAAGGGGTTTTTGTCCATTTCGGAGTTTTTATTATCTGATATTTGAACTATTTTTAACAAATTGGCTATCTCAAAATTTTTATCGGATGGGTTTGGGGAAAAAAGGACATGGGGGGGGGGCTAATTGCCCTTCGATCTCTTTTGACCCTTTAAAAGTGAACTAGAACTTTCCATTTTCATTCAAATGAGCCTTCTCTGAAGTTTATACGAGCATAATCTCTATAAGAACCATATATGCCCCCAGGGCATAACTTACAACGCCCGTCCCTGGGCCCTGGGTGGTTGTGTCTACCCGGAGTTTTAATATCTGATGTTTGAACTATTTTTAACAATATGACCACCTCAAAATTTTTATCGGATGGGTTTGGGGAAGGAAATGGCGTGGAGGGGGGAGGGGCTAGTTGCCCTCTGATCTCTTTTGAATTTGAGAAAGTGAACTAGAACTTTTAATTTCAAATCAAATGAGCCCCCTCTGAAGTTTATACGAGCATTCCTTTCATAAGAACCATATACGGCCCCAGGACATAACTTACAGCACCTGCCCCCCGAGCCCTTGGGGGCTTGTGTCGACACCGGAGTTTTTGTTATCAGATGTTTGAACTCTTTAAAAAAAAAATGGTTATCTCAAAAGGGGAGAAAAGGTCTTGGAGGGGAGGGGGCTAGTTGCTTTCCGATCTCTTTTGACTCCTAAAAAGTGAACTATAACTTTCACTTTCCAAACAAATGAGCCCTCTCTGAAGATTATACGAACATCCCTTCCATAAGAACCATATATACCCCCGGGGCATAACTTACAACACCTGCCCCCGAACCCTGGGGGGTTGTGTCGACACAGGTTTTTCTTATCTGACGCTTGAACTATTTTTAACAAAATGGCTTCCTCAAAATTTTTATCTGATGCGTTTGGGGGAAAAGGGCGTGTGGGGGGGGGGGCTGGCTGGTTTCCGATCATTCTTGACTCTTAAAAAGTGAACTAAAGCTTTTAATTTCCAATAAAATGAGCCTTCTCTGAAGCTTATACGAGCATCCCTTCCATAAAAACCGTAAATATCCCCAGGCCAATAATTTCAACGCCTGCCCCCGGGCCACTGGGGGTTTATATCGAAACCGGAGTTTTTCTTATCTAATATTTGAACTATTTTTTAAAAAAATGGCTATCTAAAATTTTATCGGATGTGTTTGGGGAAAAGGGCGTGGGAGGGGGGGGGGGGGCTGGCTAGTTGCCCTTGGATCTGACTTTTTAACGATTTTTAACAAAATAGCTATCTCAAAATTTTTACCTGATGCATTTGGGAAAAAAGGGCGTCACTTTCCAGACAAATTAGCCGTCTATGGAGTATATACGAGCATCCCTTCCATAAGAACCATATATGCCCCCAGGGCATAACTTACAATGCCTGCCCCCGGGCCCTTGGTGTTTTGTTGACAACATAATTTTTGTTATCTAACCCTTTAACTTTTTTTTAACAAAACGGCTATCTTAAAATCTGTATTTGATGCATTTGGAGAAAAAAGGATGTGGAGGGGGGGGGGCTAGTTTCCCTCCGATATCTTTTGACTCCTAAGAAATGAACTACTTTCCAAACAAAAACTAAGAACTTTCACTTTCCAAACAAATCGGCCCTCTGAAGCTTATACGAGCATCCCATCCATAAGAACCATATATACCCCCCAGCGCATAACTTACAACACTTGCACTCGGGCCCTAGGGGGTTGTGTCAACACAGGAATTTTTTTTATCTGACTCTTCAACTATTTTTAATAAAATGTCATGGGGAAAAGGGTGTCGGGGGGGGGGGCTAGCTGCCCTCCGATCACTTTTGACTCTTAAAAAGTGAATTACAACTTTCAATATCCAATTAAATGGGCCCTCTGTGAAGTTTATACGAGCATCCCCTACATAAGAAACATATATGCCCCCAGGGCATAACTTACTACTCCTGCCCCCGGGCCCTGGGGGGGGATTTGTGTCGACACCGGAGTTTTTGTTATCTGAACTTTGAAGTATTTTACCAAAATTTCTATCTCAAAATTTTTATCTGATGCATTTGGGCGAAATGGGCGTGGGGGGAGGGGGCTAGCTTCCCTCTGATCACTTTTTACTCTTAACAAGTGAGTTACAGCTTTCAATTACCAATCAAATTAGCCCTTTTTGAAGTTTATACGAGCATCCCTTCCATAAGAATTTTATATGCCCCGAGGGCATACTTACAACGCTTGCACCCGGGCCTTGGGGAGGGTTTTGTCGACACTGGAGTTTTGTTATCTGACCTTTGAATTATTTTTAATAAAATGGTTATCTCAAAATTTTTATCTGATGGAATTGGGGGAAAAGGGCGTGAAGGGGGGGGGGCTAATTGCCCTCCCATCTCTTTTGACTCTAAAAAGTGAACTAGAACTTGTAATTTCCAATCAAATGAACCCTCTCTGGAGTTTTTACGAGATCCTTTCTATAAGAGCCATATTTGCCCCCAGGGCATAACTTACAACGCCTGCCCTCAGGCCCTGGAGGCTTGTGCCGATCCCGGAGTTTTTGTTATATGATCTTTCAACTATTTTTAACAAAATGGCTTCCTCAAAATTTGTATTAGATGTATTTGGGGAAAAATGATGTGGGAGGGGGCTATTTGCCCCCGATCACTATCGACTCTTAAAAAGGGCACTAGAACTCTTGATTTCCAATAGAATGAGCCTCTTTTGAAGTTTATACGATGACTTTTTCCATAGGAAATGCCTCTGGAAAAAAAAAATAAATCAGTAATAAAACATCGGAGCCGTATTGCCTTTAGTATAGGCTATAGTGTTGCTTCTGAAAAAGAAATGTTTTATTTAATTTTGATCGGTTTTCAAAGCATGCCTGGAAATTCCGTTCTCTCCCCCTCTTTTAAAATCTTGGGAATATTCTCCACGGAAAATTCTGGGGGGGGGGAGGGTTCATGGCATCCCCGAATGCATAGTTATTGAACTTTCAGCTATGCTGAATTGGGCTATCTCATAGTTTTGATCGTTTGTCTTTGGGCAAAAAGGGGCGTGGGAGAGGGGCTAGTTACCCTTCAATCTTTTGTTAATTTAAAACACCACTATAACTTTTGACTTTTGTTCAAATTAGACCTCTCGATTTTTCCGGCCCATTGGCTCTATTCGGTCATCCCCAGGGAAAAAACAATAACAAATAATAAACACGCATCCGTGATATTTCTTGTGGCAAAAAATACAAAATTTCATATTCTTTTAGATAGGAGCTTGAAACATCTTCAGAATGGTTCTATGATATGCTGAACCTGATGATATGATTTCCATTAAGATCGCTTGACTTATTAGGGGCGTTTCTCCTCTTGTTTTCAAAAATCAGGCAAATTTTCTCTGGTTCGAAGCTTTTGATGGATAATATTAAACTTATTGAATTTTATGTATTTGGAATCAACATAAAAAGCCAATTCTTTTGATGTTTCTTTAATTATCAAAATTCTGTTTTTTTAAGTTCCGGCTATTATTGGGCCGAGTCGCTCCATACTAATTTTCGTTACCACGAACTGTTTGATAATACTGGAAAGACTCCAGTAAACTTTTTAAATCCTTAAATTTCGGCAAATAAAAAAGCAAAAAAGTGATAAAGCTTTTGGCGAAAATTTTATATCCATAGTCTGCGCCATTTTCAAAATAACGATAAATATCAATAAAATATGATAATATCAGAGCATTGATGTGCATGGTTTCAAACTGTTTTAAGTCATAAAATAAAATATTAAAGTTATTAAGCAAACTTTAATTATTGTTCTAATTTTCTAATGTGCGTAAATATATAAATATTGTAAGTAGAACGTGATACCATTGTACACGTTAATGAGCCACTAGTAACCCCACAGAGAATGTTCTAGTAGATATTTTTATGGAATAATTGAGCTTAAAAGCCCTCAGTGAGCCTTTAAAGTCATCCTCTACTGTGATCATGTCTGTTTTTGCTAATTTTAGATCGTAAATAATGATTTACATGGCAATACTGTTTGAATGGGTGCACCTGTTTATTTCTTAATCTTCTGTTTTAAATAAAAGCGGTTGATGATGGATGTAATGTTAAGTCACCCCCGGCATATGAACAGGTGGCTTTATTTTAAAAGACGAGGGTCCTAAAGACGGCCGAGATAAACATGACACGCGAACTGTGTTGGTAAGGGAAGTTCGGCCGGAGCGTGGGAGAATATTGTACAGGAAGTTGGAAACTTAAAACCAAACAACAAAGCACTACTTTGAATTAAGTATGGATTAAAGCTGTGGAAGGATTGAGTCTCAAGTGATATCCAAAAATGAACAGGGGTTGATTTAGTGTTCTTCACACTGGGGTTCAGCTGAATTCATAATCGTCAGATCAGTGAGTAAGGGCGGATCCAGAATATTTATAGGGGGGGGGAATAGGTTGATCCGATAAACTTGCGTTAGGAGCAAGTTTAATTAACGCAAGCTCGGGTTAACTAAGTAAATTACACTACTTTAGACTACGTTAGGAGAGGCGCGCGCCCTCCTCGCCTGCTGGATCCGCCACTGTCAGGGAGAGGAATTAATTCTTTACAAAATTGTCAGGCTACAAAGAAAGAACCTGACATGGAAAATTTTAAAGAATATGGCATGACTTGATTGACAATTAATTAATTTCATAATTAATTAATTTCTGCATAGCTAATTCAACCGACGGAGGTTGCTGTTTACTACTACTACTACCAACAACTCATCGCAGCACCAAGCCGCCTGAGGCCAACACAGCTACACACGCTCCTCCTCCACCCCAATCTATTCAAAGCCTCCCTTTTTACTCCCGCCCAAGAAGTTCCTATTTCCTTTAAATCTTTCTTTATGAAAAGATTTGAAATCCACAAGCTAGATTGGAAGGAACCCTTGGAAAACCTGAAAAATATCCATGTTAACAATGCTATACGTTTAGAAAATTTTGCAAAAAATCGTAGATCTTTGTACGTCCCTGCTTGGCCCTCCACCCAGTTTTGAATTTTTGACCGCTCATTTATTGCATTTTTAAATATCCGCGAATTGTTCTGTCAGAACACGCAGGGAATCAATTGCCATCATATTTATCACCTCGTTATAAACAAGAGCGATATTTTATCGGATGAACCTATTCAGGAACAAGTGTAACACTACCTTGACAAAGGAGCTAATTTCATATAAATTGCCATATAATAAAGGACACGACAAAACACCCAGAACACGACAAAATTAAACAATTTTAAAGTTAGTATAATTTGATTTATTAATACCTTCATTGAAATTAAAATCTAAAAGTAAAAGTAAAGCTAAAATAAAAAGAGATGAAAATATAAAAAGTAAATATAACTTGCTCCTTTGACAAAAAAAAATATGTGAGATAAATCGCTATTTAACAAGTCTACTCAAAACAGTTTCGTTAATCCATGGAAACTTAGGGTGGAGGGGGGAGGGGGGTAAAAATATGTTTGTGAACTCTAGTGTGCGATTTCATTGTTTTTCTTCAATAAAAATACAAAAAAGCTGTTTTCCAATGAAAATACCCCGAAAGAGTGTTTATGAAAATTTGGGGAGGGAAACTAAATATCTTGGGGGCAATTTTTATGGCTGTTTCATGATTTCGTTAATCCCCCAATTTGAGTATTCTTTTATATTTGATTGGCGTCCAGGGACCCACGCATGGAAGAGAGGGACTTCAGAACCACCTCAAAATTTCTAAACTGTGGGAATTTTTCTAATATGGTTTCCTTATGTTTTAACACTTTATTAAATTTGGCCTCCTCCCGAATAAATTCCTATTGTATGTGCTTGTTATGAGGCGATTATTTGGAATCGGGGAAAATTTAGATTCTCCTGAATTTGGCTTTGGAATCAATAAGTCTTTCTCGATTCTCAAAACAGCTGTACTACAGATTTTTGTACATTTCGGTTCCCAGTTATTTAGCAAATATATAAGTTATTCCGCCTCTCGGCAAGTCTGATTTTAGGTTTGCCTATGTTGAGGCGATACGGTACTTTGGAGCAGTAGTTCTCAAACTTATTTAGACACTACCCTTTTTACCTACAAAACATTTTAGGTACTCCCTCTCAGTTAATGCGAAAGTGCCATCCTTTTTGCGTACCCCCAAGGGGTATGCGAACCACGTTTTGAGAACCACTGCCTTAGAGGATCACCCTATCTCGTCCATTATAACGTTTTTTTTGTTTATGTGGCAAAGTGTTTAGATTTGATTGGGCGGTCTTGCCGTAACTTGTCGTAGCTTGGATAAGAGAATTCTCTTGCTTTCTGCCGGAGATAGAGCTATTCTGTTGTAATGGAAATCGAATCATTGAAATGCGTGAATTTTGTTTTTTCGATTAAAGGAAGCAGAAATTTCTTTTTAAAGTTCAGGAAGGACAGTCCCTAAAAATGTTCTAGCAGATCTGCTAGAATGTTCCGGCTCTGACACTCCTGAGGTTCGAATGGACTTTTGCGTTAAGAAGGGATACACCTGTCGCGTATATAACTCAATAACAGAATAAATTTGATAATGAATAATACATTGAAAAACCATGGTGGAATAATTTTGGAGAAAAATCTTTCTTTCTCAGTCTCTCAAAGAGTTGAACCTCGTGGACGTCGTTGTCTTCTAGGAAACTGCTGCTAATGAATCACAAAGCAGACTGATTATGTTTGCAAGGTCTTCTTGTGAATTGGACTCAGCGTATGCGGTTTCTAGACTAGAGCATTGTATCTCAAACAATATGCTCCTTAGCAGGTGCGTCCTCTATGGTGAGCCAAAAAAATATATCGAATAGACACAGTATTAGGCTACACCTGATAGTAGAGCTGAGAGAGATGTATCTGATCGCATATTAAAGGATCGGGAAGTCTTTACAAGCCTGAAACAGGTACTATGGTCAAGACGTGAGACGTCAGCCAAACTTAGAGTCTGGCCTGAGTCTACGTATAATCTGTTTGAGTTGTGCTGATTTACCTTTGCAAGACATGGCAGATCAAGACAGAAGCTGTGGCCAAAAAGGAGAGCTTAAGCTTCTTGGCCAAAAGGAGAGCTTAAGCTTATTGGTAATATATTATGCCTTGCTGAGGACACTACATACCGTGATGTTCTTGATGGTTTCTGGAGTCATGACTGAAGATGGGACACGGACTGACCGAAGATCACCAGAGAAGATACAGCCGAAAGGTCGAAGAAGTCATCGAAAGCAACTGCAAGGTCCTTTGGTGTCTTGCAAAACAGTTCATTGTCCGGTCTCCGCCGAAGATAAGCAAAGTCAAGAAAAATTAAAATAATGTTTGAAAAGTTGGTATTTCAACAACACCAAGGAAAGGCAGGCTAATATGCGTACCATTCCGTTGTCATTCTGTCTCTTCATGGAACGGTCATTTCTCAAGGGAATGTGGATCGTGGTTCAGTACTAATTTGGGCAACCGCTTCCAGTTTCGAGAGTTTTTTAAGCTTTGGTGTCTGTGGTGGAATTTAAAATATGCGGCTTCTGTGAATTTGTGCAAAAATAAACATAATTATCGTTGGCAGTTTTCATCTTGTTCCAAGTCACTTTCTGTTAGACAAATTAAAACCTTTGTAACGAAATTCCGAACTTCCTGTAATTTATTATCAGGATTATCTTTCGAAAGGTGGTTTATCAAAATATATTTCCGGTAACACTACCAGTTTATGTAAAAAAAGCTGAATAAAATTTTAAATCTAATATCAATAGATTAGTGCCATTCAAGGTGTTTATAGATTCACAATTATAAACGATAGAAAACGTGGATTATACATTTACACTTCGTTTAATTTGAATTTCGCGCGAGTTAAGTTTTCAAAAAAAAATCATGCTTGGGTTGAATTTTGTTGGATTGAATCTTGCGCTTGTAGAATTTGTGGTTTCGTGTACACAACAAAACAACTTACAAAGGAGGTAAAACCGCAAAGCTTGTAACATCAAAATTTGTTTAGATTAAAAATTCAATATTGCTCCCAAGTTTGGGACAAGGTACTCAGAGGATGCAGAGGAAAAAATGGCAATCCCTTTGATAATCTAAAGTATGTCCTAGACGGTCAATCATTTTGATCAAGAGCGTCCGTCATCTATTGACTCGAGCATGATTAACTGTTTAGGAACCTGTTTGACGCTTGAGTCAAGCGTTGACGTTGATTGATAGAAAGTTTGAATGACTCAATCGTTTTGATCAAAAGCAGTGTGTTAAATTATCTTTGGTCACGATTGAAGTTTTGATTGGAAGGTCGATTGAAGGTTGATTAAAGCAGACGTCAATCGATTGACGGAAACTTTTGATCAAAATGATTGACCGCAAAGGGCCTCCTTAAGGTCTTCTAATTTTCGTTGTTATTGAATGGTTGAAATTTATTTCCATTGATTCAAATATATTTCCATTGACAAAACTTTTTTTCATTTGTTCTTTAACAGTTTTTGGGTAATATAAACTCGACGTGATTTCAACAACTCGAAAAGGTGAAGCGGTAGGCACAGTTTCATGGCTGTGTACTTAAGGTTTCTGGATTTACTCTCTCCTCTCAGGAATGGGAAATAGACGCAGATATACACACATTTGGTTACTTGATCATGGTTGCCCCAGAAAGGGCAACCAAAAATTTAAAACGCATCAAAAAAGGAAAAAAAAACGAAAAAAAAACTGTCGTGTGGAAACAAAATTTGCCATTTGTTTCGATTAGTCTTGATATTAAAATGTTACTTTGAACACAAATTTATGGGAATTTCAAAAAATAGCCCGAAAACCCTCAAAAATGGCGTCGAATCAGAAGGAAAAGTTGGCCCATTGGAATCATCACCGTCGCCGAAAACCCCATAGAAGGCCGTACACAATGGGTCTATGGTATTTGACCCCCCCCCCCCAATAAAAAAATCTTTGTCCGACTCGTAACAATTTAAAAAAATGAATATAAAGACATTATTGATGCCTTTCTTTAAGTTTTTGTAAGGCCCCCACCCCCGAATAGAAATCCTGGATACGTCCTTTATTCCATACAGGAAAATTAGAACCCCCCGCCTTGAACAGCAATAAAAATCCCTTTTTGCATGGGCAGTACTGATGTATCCTCTTTTTTTCTTGCTTTTTTTCTTTTTCTTTTCTTCATCTCTAGGACATAAAACATCATATTTATCGTATTAGTGCTTATTTGAGAGGAAATTGCTATATCTAATTGCTTTTTTATTTGACAAAACGTGATATTTAAAATAAAAGGCAATTTTTAACCAATCTCTAGTTAAAACCTTGCATGAATCCCCATTAGTGGCCCCTCCCCTTGTATGTATGGGATCAAAGAATTTTCGACGGAATGGGTTTGGCATGTTTTTCCTAGTCCAAATTTTTCGTAATCTTATGATTCTGAGAATAAAAAAAAGAAAACATTATTTGTGGGAAATGGGCGCCCGTGGTTGGAGTGGTGAGTTCTTCGTATTATTTAATTTTCGGTTACTATGCGCTGAACTTCGTTCTTTACTAGGTTGCAGCGATCACTGCAACCATGTGAGCTAGATGCTAAGTTTCCTTTTTATGAAGCAGTGTGGCTAATCGCTCTGTATATTAAAAATAGGTCAATGCATTAGAATACAGAATATTAGAAGCTACACTGACGACAGTGGTCAAGTGTGGTTCTGTAGCCTGGGCGTTCCGAAAAATAGAGGAGTATTTGCGAGATGTTTTCCCGAGAAATTGCCTACGGATTGTTTTGGGCGCCCGACTCACTGACCGTATCTCAAGCAGTAAACGGTTCAGAAAATGTAGTTCAATCTCACTTTTTAGACCTATAATGAGAGGAAGGTTGATATGGATAGGGCACATTTTGTGGATGAAGGATGACATATTGCCAAAGATTATCCTCGTCGGCAAACCGTCTAGGGCCAAACGAAAAGCAGGTTGTCCCCAAATGGGGTGTGGGATGTCCTAAGGAAAGATCTAATGGGAATGGGAACTTCCCGGGAAGATATAACGAGTAAAGCTTTGAATAGACTGAAGAATAGCATCTGTTGACCTCAGGCGGCTTGGTGCTGAAGCGAGTTGTTAGTAATAGTAGCAACACACTAAAAGATTTGTTTATGCATTTTGTCAAAACATTTTAAGATCTTCTTATGGTTACCCCCCCCCCCCCTAACCTCAAGCATGGTTTCGGGGGTGGCTCTTGCACTTTAGCTGTTGCCTATACCTTCTGTCATGCTTGAATGCAGGTACACATTAGGAGTTTACACTGAATATATAATTAAACACAAAAGGAGGATTGTCATGCCCAAGGATTTGCTCCGAGCTCCGTTGTATCTAGAGCCAGCCTGGTTGTTACTTTATTTAACCTATGCATACAATTTAAACGTTTTTTTTCCTAATGATTATTCAGCAAGATTGGCGACACTCCTTAGTAAAAAATCATTAAAAAGAATCTCAATTCTCAGAGCAGAAGATAACAACTCATTTCCTTTCAAGTCCATTTTAAAGTCCACTTGTCTTTGTAATACTACAGTATTGTTGCCCTTTTGACCCCTCAAGAATAAAAAGGCAGGTGGCTAGATAATATTCGGTACCTGATTATCCGTTTTAAAAGTCCTGGGAAACATCCTCGGGGTTTGACTCATCATCCGTTGAAATTCAGTAAATCACTTTTAGCATACTAGTTCAAATGTGTAATTACTGTTTTGTTTCGGATGCATTTACCACGATGTACTTATAGAAGCTACTGGGCAGTATTTCAAATTTAATGAGGCTTAGTTTGGAAAAAATACATGCTTAGGTGCTTACAGGTCAGGCATTCTAGTAGTTAGGAGTAGTGGCCTAAATTTTTCAAAATCCTAGTGATAGGGGGCAAAGCGGGAGCCAGGCAAAGGTATACTAAGGAAAACTGTTCTGTTTCTGTTGATGCTTGAATTATGTAGGTCTATCGTAGTTTTGTCAATATTTTTTTGGACGCTAGATTGCAGCTAGGGGGAGTAAATTGGGATCGGGGGGGGGGGGGCAGTTGCTTCCGTGCTTTGTAGAAAATTACGCCAGGGCTAGGAAAATTTTCCAGGGGAGGGGCTTGCCACATCTAGGACTTCAAAACATGGGATTCTCGCCAGAACTTTTTGGAATTTGTATTCATCTCCTTTTTCGGAGTGTTTTTCCAGTTCCTGCCTTTTCCCTAATTTACCCTTTGGGGCATTTTGTGAAGATAAGTGAGAAAAGACTTTGGAATATTGTTCAGTCTGGTAGCCATCTCGCCGAGTCTTGTGATCCTGGAAAAGCAGAATCATAGGCAGCGCGCTAGCGCTGCCTAAGTAAAGAACGATGTGGGCACAATGTGTTTTTTTTGTGTTTTTTTTTCTTCAGCCGGGCACTTCGTATCGAAGGAGTTGTCGTAGAAACTTCGAAAAGGGCTCATTCGATCGAAAATTGGAGTGGCTAGGGTCCTTTTTAATAGTCGAAAGTGATTGGAGGGCAACTAGCCCCCCCCCCTCCACGCCAATCATTCCCCAAAAACATCCAAGCAAAATTTTGAGACGGCCATTTTGTTCAGTGTAGTTGATTTTCAAATAGAAAATATGTTTTTGAGGAGGACACTCCCCCACAGCCCTCGGAGCAAGGGTTTTAAGTTATGCCCTGAGGGCATATAAGAACGATATTGGCACAATTTACTATGTATTATTTTTTTTCCTTTAGAGCAGGGCAATTCATATGGAAAGGATCGTCGTAGAAACTTAAAAAAAGAGGCTCATTTGTAAATTGAGAGCTCTAGTGCCCTTTTTAATAATCGAAAGGGATTGGAGGGCAACTAGCCCCCCCCC
>JAQQPU010004967.1:32269-49541 GCA_029168905.1 Artemia sp. Kazakhstan ARC1039
TTTTTTTTTCTTTAGAATTGGGCACTTCATATGAAAGGGGTCGTCCTAAAAACTTCAAAAGAAAATATGTTTTTGAGGAGGATACTCACCCACAACCCTCAGGGCAAGGGCTTTAAGTTATGCTCTGGGGGCATATAAGGTTTTTATAGAAGGCAATGTCGTAGAAACTTCAAAATAGGCTCATTCGATTGGAAGTTCGAAGGGCTAGTTCCCTTTTTAATAGTCGAAAGTGATTGGAGGGCAACTAGCCCCCCCCACGCCCATCATTCCCCCAAAAACATCTAATCAAAATTTTGGGATAGCCATTTTGTTCAGCTTAGTTGATTTGCAGATAGAAAATATGTTTTTGAGGAGGACACTCCCCCACAGCCCTCAGGGAAAGGGTTTTATGTTATGCCCAGGGGGTATATAAGGTTTCTAAAAAAACTTCTCACTCACCCTCACCTACAACCCTCAGGGCAAGGGTTTTAAGTTATACCCTGGGGGCATATAAGGTTTTTTATAGAAGGTAATGTCGTAGAAACTTCAAAAAAAGTTCATTCCATTGGAAATTCAAAGGGCTAGTGCCCTTTTTAATAGTCGAAAGTGATTGGAGGGCTACTAGCCCCCCCCCCACGCCCATCATTCCCCCAAAAACATCCAATAAAAATTTTTAGATTGCCATTTTTTTGGCGTAGTTGATTTCCAGATAGAAAATATATTTTTGAGTAGGACACTCCCCCACAACCCTCAGTGCAAGGATTACAAGTTATGCCCTGGGGACATATAAGGTTTTTATTGAAATCTCTGTCGTAGAAACTTGAAAAGGGGCTCATTCGATTTTAAATTCAAAGGTATAGTACCCTTTTTAATAGTCGAAAGTGATTTGAGGGCAACTAACCCCCCTCTCACGCCCATTTTTTCCCCAAACACATCCAATCAAAATTTTTAGATAGCCATTTTATTCAACGTAGTTGAAAGTTTTGGAAATTAGGTCTCTAAGGATGACAACCTCTCCCCCCACAGCCCTCAGGGCAAGGGTTGTAAGTTTTGCCCTGGGGCATATAAAGTTTTTATTGAAAGCGTTGTCACAGAAACTTCAAAAGGGCTCATTCAATTGGAAATTGAAAGGGCTAGTGCCTTTTTTAATAGTTGAAAGTGATTGGATAGCGACTAACGCCCTTCTCACGCCCACTATTTTCCAAAACATATCCAATCAAAATTTTGAGATATTCATTTCGTTCAACGTAGTTGAACGTTCTGGAAATTAGGTCTTTTAGGATGATAACCCCCGCAGAGCCCTCAGTGCAAGGGTTGTAAGTTATGGCCTGGGGGCATATAAGGTTTATATAGAAAGTTGTTGTATAAATCATAGGCAGCGCGATCGCGCTGCCTAAGTATAGAATGAGGACACTCGAGAACGATACAAGAAACGGGGACTAAGTAAAGAGGAGGACACTCCCTCACATCCCTCAGGGCAAGGGTTTTAAGTTATGCCCTGGGGGCATATAAGAACGATGTTGGTACAATGTATTATTTATTAATTTTTTCCTTTAGAGCAGGGCACTTCGTATCGAAGAAGTTGTCGTAGAAACTTCGAAAAGCGCTCATTCAATTGGAAATTGGAGTGGCTTTTGCCCTTTTTAATCGTCGAAAGTGATTGGAAGGCGACTAACACCCCTCTCTCGCCCACCATTTCCCCAAACAATTCCAATCAAAATTTTGGAGATAGCCATGTTGTTTAACGTAGTTTAAAGTTCTTAGAGGAAGACAACCACCCTAACAGACCTTTGGGTAAGGGTTGTAAATTATGCCCTGGGGGCATATAAGGTGTTTAAAGAAAGCGTTGCCGTTTCCAAAAGGGCCCGTTCGATTGGAAATTGAAAGGCCTAGTGCCCTTATTAATAGTCGAAAGTGATTGGAAGTATTGACGTTTTTATAGTAAAGATCGAATGGGGTATAATGTATTATTTTTTGTTATTGTTGTTGTTTAGACCAGGGCACTTCGTATGGAAGGAGTTGTCATGGGAACTTCGAAAAGGGTTCATTCGATTGAAAATAGAAAGGGCTGATGTCCTTTTCAATAGTCGAAAGTGATATGAGGGCACCTAATCCCCCTTCCACTCCCACCCTCCCACGCTAACCCTCCCATTTCTGCTCTTAAAGTTTAACCAAATCAAAATAGCGTAAGTGTATCCAAGCTATCAAAGAAAGCAAACAGATTTTTTTGCGAATGGTATCAAGTTTTCCATTTCAGGTCAACTAGAGGAGGTATGAAACTAAATTAAACAGTAATATTTGTTTCCAGATTTTTAAAAGGGTGTATGTTGTTAAAAATTGCTGAAAATTTTTTCTCTAGCATACAAATAGCAGGCCAAACTATAAAGTCTTAAAAACGAAAAGATTTAAAGAATTATTTTCTTTTTCCCTGAAAAGACTATGTCAATATAAAACGAACAGAAATTAATTTAAAAAACTTTATTCACAAAATAAGTTTTTCAAAGAAAAGTAAAGAACTCCATTAAACAAAAATGAGCAAAAATAAATTGAAATAATCTACGAAGCGTGGAACTACCGCAAATCAGCATCGATAAATAAATGAAACCCAAAACGAACAGAAATTACAATAAATAACCGAGTCAAACTCAAAACGAGCAAAAATTAACATAAGTTGGGCTCAAAACCCCTTTGCCTTCCCAAGGCCAGAGCATAATATGCACTTTACTGAAAAAAAAAATACAAATGAATGTGCATTGTCAGTTTAATATACATATACTGATATTTAATAACCAAATGTTAATATTATTTGATTTATTAAAGTTATAAAAGTAAAAACATTTATATTTTTTCAGTAAAGTGCAAATTATGTTTTGTTTAGGCCTAATGGAGTTCTTTACTCCATAAGACCTACTTTTAATTCCTAAAAACATCTAATAATAACATTGAGATATGAGATATACATTTATAAGAAACGAAAACAAACACTATTCGCCTTTTGCCTGCCAAGAAAGGGAATAAGCTCGAAAGGGCAAGTAAGGTTATCACTCTCAGCTAATTAAAGCAACATTCATACTTTGCTACTCAACACACAAAAACTTATCTGATGAAGGAATAAACGAAAAAAAAGAGAAAAAGAGGAAAAGACAAGAAGTAGATAGAAAAAAACCGGGGAAATACCTTAAATAGAATGACAACCTGGAGTGGGCTTAACATCAAATTCACTCACGAGATAAAAGAAACTTCTTTCCCCGTGACCTGAAAGTCGGAAGACTAGGCGCATTTTTCACACGTTCGGGCAATATATTCCAAACATGGGGACCATAATGGCGAATCACAAAAGATGCCCGAGTGGTGCTCCTAAACTCATGAGTTAAGTTATCAGCTTTTCTTGTATTATGATCATGACGGTCTCTATTAAAAGTAAAAAGATTTTCAAAAGCAGGGGTGAGGAGCTGATTCAAATATTTATGCGAGAAAATCGCGACTTGGTAATCTCGAATTTGGGATACATTCATTAGATTATTCTTTTTAAAATGTTCATGAGCAGGAACCTCATCAGAATCATCCAATTCCGATAATAATTTTACAGCTCTATTCTCAAGTTTTTGTACTCTTTTGAAACATGTTACAAAATTACTTGCCCATATAGTGTATCCGTAGCTAATATATGGATAAAATATAGAAAAATAAATCATTTTTAGGATCTTTTTTGGGACTAGATTTTTAATTCTTCGCATCACCCCAAGGCCTCTGCTTAATTTTTCAGCTATTGCACTTGAATGTTTTTTCCACAACAGGTTTTCATCAACTAAAAACCCCAAATACTTCGTTATTGCTACTCTCTTTATCACATTTTCTTGAACCGTGATATGTTCATTTCCAGCAGTAGACGAAAGTCTAGAAAATATCATGAAAAAGTTTTAGAAAAGTTTAGGGTTAACTTATTTTGCTGAGAAAAAGTTAGAAATTCAGAAACTGCATTATTAATTTTATTATACAAATATCAAGTGAAGGCGCTGCCAGAAAGAGCAAAGTGTCATCTGCAAACAGGATGACACCAGCCTCTCACAGGTAATGTTTCACTCGATCAATGAAAATTATGAAAAGTAGGGGTCCCAGGATTGACCCTTGTGGGACCCCGCACTCTATTTCCTTTTTTGAAGATAAAAATGACCCATTCTGAATTACGTGATACCGATTGTGTAGATACGATGAAAATCACTCCAGGCTTGAACCCTTCACCCCAATCGAGTCAAGAGCTTGAATAAACTCTGAGTGGTCCATAGTATCGAACGTTTTTTCATATCCAAAAACACAGCTGCGGGTATGAGACCAGCTTCAAATGCCTCAACCAATTTTTGAACTGCTATATCCGTTCATAGACCTTTTCTGAACCCAAGTTGATTCTCTATTAGAATTTTATTCTTTTCAATGTAATAACTTAACTGGGCATGTGCCACTTTCTCATATAACTTTGAGAAAAATGGAAGAATAGATATAGGTCTTCGATTCGATGGGTCATCTTTTTTCCCTCCTTTATGAAGAGAAACCACTCTTGCAATCTTTAGTGCTTGCGGGAAGACTCCAAGATCTAGAGAAAGGTTGATAAGCTGCGTCAAGACAGGTAAGAAACTCGTTTTTGTGGCTTTTATGAGTTTCAGCGAAAAGTTATCCATCCCGCTAGAGCTTGACTTCATCGTAGCCAGGAATCGTGCCACTTCCCGTTCCGAATATCTTGCAAACTCAAAGGAATTCTCACTTGTAGGTTGTCTTTCAAAGACAGATCCAAAACTCGCAGATGTGCGTAGTTTAGCCCGCGCTTGATCGCTAAGTCTTTTTCCTTTATTTACAAAATAACCACACAGAAATTCAGATATGTGTTGAGAATCAGTAAGACGACCTCCTGTCGTCTCCATGGCTCTCACCTCCTCCTTACTATGAAATTTACCCAAATTTTGAAATTTTCATGAAATTCGTTTTGGAAATAAAGTTTCTGAGCATTCTGTTTTACTGAATTTAAAATATTCCTAAATCTTTTGAATTTTATAAAATTATCGTCCTTTAAATAATTCACATAAAGTTTGTTTTTCTGCTTTATTGAAACTAGAATAGCTTTTGTTATCCATGGTTTCTTAGGAAAATTTCTATTAGGGTTTATTCTTCGCAAGGGACATGTTTCATTCATTACAGTCGTCACTATCTCACTGAGTAGATCATATGCAGCATTTGGACACTTTTCCTTTATTACACATGGGAAATTTGTTTCATCCATCATATTTGCAAAACTCTTAAGGTTTTTATTATTCATTTCACGGTAGAACGAAGCCCTTTCATTTCGTTTATTTTCCTTTGACTGATTCAGCTTTATTTTACTTATTGAAAGAAGGTGATCCGAGCCGTCGGATACAACCCCATCCGCTTGGGATCTTTCAAGCAATCCACCATTAACGAAAAAAATTATCAATTAAAGATGCCGAGAGATGCGAACTGCACAACTAATTACCGATTTTTATATATGTATTAGAATAAATTAATTTAAAATTAGTTTCTCCAAAATTTAGTGTTCCAACGTTGAAGCCAAGTTTCGCGTTCAAGAGAAATCTGACTTGTTTACCCGTGAAAAGATCTAATGTCGCTTATGTTTATACGTTCTCTGGAGCACTCGTAGCTCGGTCCGGGTTTTTATAATGGCTGAGATAGGGAAAGATCATACTGCCTATAATTTATATACTGTGCTGCAAATAGAGAAGGGGCTGAACAATAAAACAGCTTTCTGAGCACTAATTTGACCTGTTGAACCATTTCTCAGACGCTGCTCGACATTTTTACCCTTTTCTCTTGGAATCAAGTGATAGTATGGTTTTATCCGTTATATACTTTTCACGGTAGAAGTAATATACAGTAGCAAAATGTTTCTCCAAACAAGATACACATTTACAGCGCGCAATTTGGGAAGTTTCTCAAACAATCAGAACCATAGTTTCAGTTGCTACTTGGTTTTCCAACGGAAACATTTGTCATTGTGCGTACGTGAAGGTGGGGTCATTAAGAGTGGTTTAGTTTGTGTGGTTTTAGATATGTGTCAAAAATCTTCAATGGAGAGTATAGGACTTTTTGCTACTGTATATTACCTTTACTGTGATACTATTCCACTTTGAACCTCCTCCAACCGATTCCATAATCTTTGTGATGATGTTAAGCTAATTTACCTGGTCTTATTTCTAAGATTTTTTCAATTGAGAGAGAGAGAGATTTATTGTAAACAAACAAACAATTTAACATAAGTTTAGTGGCCACCCCAAGAAGTAAAAACTTGTCCAAGGGGGTGGCAAAAATACATTAACATAACAAAACAATAAAAAAAAACGAAAAAAATAATAACCTATCTATATCACAGTCCCCAAACAGCACCACAAACCTTAAACCTTAACATTTTCATTAAATTTGCAATCATATTCATAATCATCACCCCCAGGAGCCATGAAAATTTACCAGTATCATTATTAAAAAAAAAAAAAAAAACCGTGCAAAAGTATCCTATTTTTTTAGAGAAAAGAAGGAAAATGCTAAAACTTTGATTTTGGCAATATTTTCTGAATTGAAAAGTCGTTTTGAATTAATACACGTGCAAGAAAACCAAAAATGACGTAAGAATAGAAAAATGTTGTTATTTAGTGCCCCATTTCCTTTCCAAGCAAGGTGGGAGGGGTAAAAAATCCAAATTTTAATTGTGCAGTATTTTTTGGATTTAAAGGTCGTTTCCTACTAATGCCAGCCCAGAGAGGTTATGAATTATACCAGAATTCGAAAATCCCATCCTTTCTTAAATGAGGCAAGGAAGGGGGAGGGGGCAAAATACCCTTTTTTATTAGTCGCTTACTTTTGATTTTAACGGTGCTTAATTGGGATCTCAGGCAAATTAATTCAGAAGTGAACTAATATTGGTCTCAACCCATTTTCAGAGGTGAGGTTATGGGAGGAGGAGGGGGAAGAACGTCAATTTTCTTATCACTTATGGTTCTTGGTTAGGATACTAAAGCAATCACATGTTCATTTTTGATTACCAGGCTGTTGGATAAAATGCAGTTTGGTTTAGTCACATGGTTCATCTTCAAAGATATCACAATAATCCAAGGAAACGGTAAAGCAGCTAATCCTATGGCACAGCCTACAAGTAATAGCCTAGAAAAGGACACTCTTTTTGTAGGTACATCAAGCGCTATCACAGTCACCTTTACAGCCGCAGTGAATTAGTGGAAGAAATCTTTCAGGAGCAGGCGAAAGATGGGTTTCAATGGGTAAATATCCGTTTGACAGGAAGTCTCCACCCGTAGTCTTCCGATACTATCAGAGCTCTGACTGAGCAAGTCCATGTCATGATTTGTAAGTAAAAATGCAGGTGGTGGTAATTGGTAGCTGTAGGCATGGGCGGTAAGTCTATGTTGTGGACAAAATTAGCTGTACTGGGTAATCTTGATATGAACAGACGGTGGTGGAGTTCAGGTCATAATTTTTTGGTTTAGATCTGTACTAGTGTGGAAGGTTTGTCGGCTATTGTAGAGAGTTCTTCCTTATTTGCTGAAGGGCAGTAAAATATCGTACTGACTTTAAAAAACGTGGTGTAAGCTAACACTTGCATAGCAGTAAAAAACGGCGTCAGCTGTAGCGAAATACTTCTGGACAAAACTTGCGTTAGAAGTAGCTACTTCTTCGCAAGTGGGTTAAATCATTCATCTTACCGCATAAAGTAGAAACCCACCATCGACGACATATTGGTATGCTTGCCTTGAAATTGGCAAGCTTTGCACCTTCCAAAGCCCATTGGTGAGGGCAGCCTCACCACCCGTCAACCGGGTGGGCCACATTGAGCCATTTCAGCCAGATTCAAAGTTACGTCGATACATCACAGAGCCGTTGAAATAATAGGAAAACGGCTCTGTTTTTTGCTGTTTTAAAAGGCTATGAAGTCTTGCGGGAGACGATGATTTAACATTTTGTTTTAAATTTTTTTTTGCAAAGTAAATTTCTTGACTGTTTACCTGTAAAATTATATTTAACCAGTTCGGGACTAAAAGGAACACTATGGAGTTTTGAATCACCATGAGCCATATTTTCCGCAGAAATGGTTATGCTATCTTTCTATGTCCATTTGCCGCAATGGCGCTACTGGTACTTGCCGCGGTGAGCCATGTTTCGCCGTGGCACTCCACTTTCCACCACGCTATTCTTTGTTCCCTTTGTTGGATTACTTTTCGCCGCTTTTCTTTCGTGCAGCACGAGTCCTACCTTACCGTGTAGCCCGCCGCCTTTCCAATTAATTATGTGAAAGTAAGGAAGACATATTAATGGTCACTTTGGGGGCCTAAGAGCCTCCTCTTTACGCACCCACACGAGTACAACCAGATTCAGCTCCGCCACTGACTTTTTTTGCAACCAGTCGACAAACACACTACTTGTAAACAAAGAATGTTCCCTTTAAAATAATCTGTTATCTCTCTCCCTCGAAATAAGTTGAATCCTAGGGGCCACGCCCCTGCACGTTGAATAAATCACTGTTTTTGCTATTAAATTTTTTTTATTAAATAAATTTGTTTGAAAGACAAGACGGGCTTGAGATTGATTGGAAATTTTTAATTGTCCATATCCGATAATATAGACTTCTGATTTGGGGTATAGGAAGTGTTGAACAATGTGTTTTGGAGCCTGTTTCACGGGTTGTAATTACGCCTTTGAAGGAAAGCGTGAAATTGGTAGCCGATTTAAATGCCTGATTGATCAAATCATGATAGTCGAAGGCCTACTTTTAATGATAGACTTTAAATCCAATCTAACCTTTGACTGAGAGGGATTTGTTTTCAATAAACCCCACCTATTGAGTTTTTTGCATAATTCTAAATCTCCAGTTTGCAATGAAGTCCTCGAGGTTAGGGTGTTTGTATGGAGGGTTGTTTTATCGGCTAAAGTAGTTTACTAACATGTGGGTAATATTTGCGATCTCGCTAGCAAAGCCAGCTTTGTTTCCCATTGATACTCGCGACTAACGGTGTCGAACTGACATTATTGAGCTAATGAGAATTAGCTAGACTTGGAAAGTAAATCCGGTCGACTATTGGAAAGGGCCATCTTATAGGGGTTTTTAGGGGTGAATCCAAATAACTATCCTCACGACTTTAAAACAATGATTTAGTTAATCTTCCACCTAATGCAATGAATAGTATTTGATAAGTTATTTGAGATAAATTGATTAAGACAACGGAAGCGGGATAAACTTTCAAATGGTTTGCTTTTCCGGTTGATGTTTGCAATAGCTTTCACTAGACAGTTTTGTGAGCCTGCTTCGCTTTCCATTGGAAATTCGTAAGTGGTCGGTCCCCACAGGATTGCTGGCCCCAACCTTCTATTGCACTTCCTGGCTGAAGGGCCATGAAACGGAGATTAGCACCGCCGGAAGGGATTGTAAAATCCAATGATGTATTCTTTACCCTACCTTTTACCTGTTCTGCCTAAGATACGGCTTGTATATCCTACATATTGGCCTAATCCATTTCGAGCAAAAAAAAGAAACAACAGGATTTTTTTTTGGGGGGGAGGGGGATGTTGCAAAAAAAAACCTTTAAAACCCGCATCAAAATTTGTTTGTTTGCATTTTGTTATTGTTTTATGAGTCAGAAAAAATGTCGGGGGGGGGGGGTTCAAACCCCCTACCCCCGTAGATATGGCCTTGAGTGGTATGATAAAAGTTCAAATGAAGTAAAGAAAATACAAGAAGTAAGATTTCAAACATATACTATATGATACTCTTATTATGGGAATTGAAAGATTTTAAAAATGTCAAGTTGGTCTGTTTCTGGCACTGTATATAAATAATAGACTATCTATACACAGTGGTTTCTGGACATAGTCAGTTGAAACAGTAGAGGGAAATGGCCTTCACTGATCATGACAATTTCACACAGGAAATTGGTATAAACCAATTTACTATTTGTCAACATTTGTACCTTTATTGCACTGGTGTGCTAGTATTTTGAATGAGACCAAAAAAATGACCAAAAATGACCAAAAAGACAAAATTGACCAGTATTTTGACCAAAAAATTGGAAAACTTTGTTTTCGGTTTGTTCGACAGTTAAAAATGACCATCTCTGTTCTGGTACGTTTTATTGCGGCCTTTAAGGCAAGGTGAAAAAAAAACCCGAAAAATTAGCCATGAGTTCAAAGGCTTTATTATGTTCCAGACACGTACACATGGGAACACAAAGGGGGGGGGGGTTATGACCCTGCACTCCATCCTCGAAATCTTGAGATGTGTACGCTTTTACTTTAGTGTATACTTTACCTGTATTTTTGTGCATTTTTGTTCCACCATGATTAGTAGTGGTTTCAGTGTCTTTGGAGAAAGTTGTTGTTAGTAGGTTTGACTGTCTGATAAGTATTGATTAAATTACGAAAGTCGTAGGGCCACTTTAAATGATGGGCTTTAATCAAACCTTCGACTGAAAGGGAGTTGCTTTCAATCACCCTTGAACTATACCTCCACCTATTGAGTTTTTTCCATAATTTTGAATCCTAATTTGCATAAAAGTTCCGGAGGACGGGTCGTTTTGTATGATTGTCACTGGTATAGATTGGGTATTGCTTAAACCCCTGTTGGGTTTTTGTGACTGGTTCTTTGTAAATTTACCGCAGGTGGAATCTTGGGCCTCTTTGTGAATTGCTGCTTTTGTGATTTTATTGAGTGGGTGAAGTCGATATCTGGTACTTGACAGGTGAAGTGGGGTTTAAAGTTTTATGGTGTTGATTCACAAAAATTGGTGATTATCAACCTCGAAAAATATCCTTTGGGTATACATGAACCATCGCACTTCCCCCTTTTTGGGTGAAACTAATTTGTAGTCTGTCCATCTATTTTAAAGGGGATTTAGAATTTGGTATTTCGCACGAAACAATTCTTGGCGAGTGCAACATTCTTGGATCAGATTCTTGTTGTATTTAAATTCTGTATAGCCCTTAATGGTGTAACCAGGGGTGAGAGGGGTAAGACCTCAAAGGCTGTTCTATTCCCCTCTAGAATAGCTATGACACGGAAAAAAAATATTTAACGAATTTGAAAGAAACCTTTGGTTACAAGCCTTCTCTTACTTATCAATTACGGTTGAACAAACTATAAAAAAAAGTACAAGTAATTGGCTGTGTTTTGCTGGTATAAAAGTACTTTTTACCTAGTTGAATAAAAAAAAGTAATTACAATTGAAATACTTCGCATCCCAAAAGCTTAAAATAATTGAGTGGAAAATGTTTCAATAAATATTAGGCTAAATAAAGGAAAATTTTGAGCAGTTATGTAATTTATAGAGCCGTCCTAGCCGAGGGGTTAGCACGCTATACCTAAAATCCTTTATCCATGAGGACAAGGGTTCGAGTCCTGGCGTTGCTGGTTATTTGGTTTGGAAGGGGGGTCTGTGGCCTGACTGTAAGGAGCCAGAGGCAAATATAAAGGATGTGCGAAAGCACAGTATGGCTGGCTCCCCCCCCCCCCATTGTATTTTCTGGCTGAAGGGCGATAAAATGGAGATTGGCACCGCCGGTAGGGACTATAAAGTCCTATGCCCTACTCTTTACTATGTAGTTGATACATCGTGCAATAGTATTTGTTTATCAGGTCAGGCGAATGCACAAGGTTGTTTGTTTGTAGGAAAGGGGCTTCAAAACAAACAAAGTTAGTAAATGTATATGAGGGAATTTAGGGGAAAATAGCCAAATCCGTAAATTTCCCCCAATTCCTTTCCTGAGTCAGACATCAACGGATGTTGCCCACTTCTGTATGTATTTCAAGAACAATTTGGTATTTCATAACTCATCCCTTGTAAAGTTGTAATTTTGAACTAAAAGACTTTTAAGGTCTTTTCTCTATAAAGTTTAGTTTGGAAAATAGGGAATTTGTTCTATGGGCACAAAGTGAAACGATGAATACACTGTCGTGATTATTAAGGGTTGTTGTACAAGGCCGTATTCTGGGGGGGGGAGGGGTAGTTAGTTTGAACCCCATCCGAAATATTTGTCCGAATCGTAAAAACGTTACAAAAATGCATATAAACAGATTTTTGATGTATTATTATTTTTTTTTTTGTAGCAAAAAATCTAGGATACGACCTGCTGTTGTATCTCAGAATTTAGGGGGCACCGGATCATAGGAAAATTAGGCTAATCCAGTGCTTTTTGAAACTAAATGCTGCCTATTTGATTTGAAATCAAATGCAACTAAATGTTTGGGTAAGGATATCACTACGATTTCATTTCACAGGGGCTAAGATCCTAAGGTCTAAGCAGGACTAAGGTCTACACATTTTGGACCTTATTCCTGCTAAGATAACGCTAATTAATTGTCCAAAATTATATTGTTTATTTGCTTGTGATGTATGGATTTCCGAGGGTGGTGCCCTGGAAGCCTGCTTTTGGTTTTTTCTCAGCTGCAAAAAGATAAATAAAGCCAACAAAAGATGATTGTTCCATTTGATTGAGAGAGACAGGAAGATTGAGATCTCAGACGCTCAACGTTTGAAAATGAGTTACTTTAATTTCTTTTTATGGTTCAGCAAGTTCTTTGTACCCATTTCCTCCCCGACATTGCTTTAGCCTAGAAGTAAAAAAAGAAACAATAATATGAACGAATTTAAATACGAAGGTAATTTAAATGTTCTGGTCGGACTTCGTCACACAACCCAAATAAAGCCTATTTCTATGCAATAAATAGCCTAATATGTGTTTTTACGGGAATTTAAACAGAAAATATAGGTATATTTTTGAGTGTTTTGAACAATTACTTGGTTTCCTGACCCATGAAATATATAAGGCAATGATTTTTTAATTAATTTTTTTTTTATGTTTTGCGACAGTTCTCGATGTTGATGGACAAATGATTGGAAATTGCGTTTTACTGTTGGTTGAAGAGTGCAGGGGGAGGGGGGTGTCGGTTGTATTAATTACCTGATACCGAGTAGATTTTGTATATTTTTTGTTTGAACAGTGATTTAAGATTCATATCCTTGAAGTGATATTTTTTTGTGTTCTCAATTAGCGGACCAGAAGACCTTCAGGGGCTTCAATTCGGGAGGGGCTTGTAATTTCCAAGTGTAGACCCCCCTCAGATTTTGAAAATACCTTTTTTTTGGTATTTCCATTGAAGAAATAAAAAAAAAGCTTTAGGTTTGTACCCTCGTCTACAGCTTCGTGATTTGACGCCACTGGAGCCCTCTTGAAATTTCGGAAATTAGTTTTCGATGAATGTTTTAATAGTAGATGAGTTTGAAACTGAGTTTTGTACCCCCCCCCCCCTCCAAAATTGTTGTCCGACTTGCAAGTACATAACGAAATGCATATAAACAAATTTTGTTGAGTTTTTAAAGTTTTTATTAACCCCCCCCCTCCCGAACACAATTCCTGAATATGCCTTTGTTGAAATTCCACAAAATTGTGTGGGATCCAAATAAAATCTGCACTATTGGAATCATCATAGCCAAAAATTGCATTTATGAGGATTGCAGTCCCCCGTCTTGACCAATAAGAACAATCATTTTTCCGCATAGGAAGTTCAGTTCATTTACCAGTTACCCATATCTGAGTTCGAACCTTCTTTGAACAGAGGTATTACTTCAACCTGTTTCAGGGCATCTGGGAAGGTTCCTGTTGTCATGGATATGTTAATAACGTGAAGCTGTAATATTCTCAACAATTTTGTCCTTTCCGACCGAAATTCCAATCCTTTTCCTGGATCATCCACAAATTTATCCGATAGAAAATCTTCTTAATAATTTCTAGCTTTCTACTGAATTGAAGACCCTATCAAACAGTTCGTGGTAACGAACTGTAAGTAAGGAGCGACCCGGCTCAATAGTAACCAAAAGTAATAAATGGAATTTCGCCACTAGTAGATACATCAAAAGAATCGGATTTTTATGCTGATTTTAAATATATAACTTTCATCAAAATTAGTCTTCTTACCCATCAAAAGTTACGAGCCTGAAAAAATTCGTCTTATTTTCAAAAAAAGAAGAAACACCCCCTAAAAGTGGTAGAATCTTAATGAAAATCAGACCATCATATTCAGCGTATCAGAAAACCCTACTGTAGAAGTTTCAAGAAAAATCTGAAAGTCCTATCTGAAAAAATGTGGAATTTTGTATTTTTTTTTGCCAGAAGAAATATTACGGATGCATACTTTTTTTGTTTGTTTGTTGGTTTTTTTTTTCAGGGGTGATCGTATCGATCCAGTGGTCCTAGAATATCGTGAGAGGGCTCATTCGAACGGAAATTAAAAGTTCTAATGCCCTTTTTAAGTGACCAAAAAAATTGGAGGGCAACTAGGCCCCCTGCCACGCTCATTTTTTCCCAAACTCACCTGATCAAAATTTTGAGATAGTCATTTTGTTCAGCACAGTCGAAAATCTAATAAATATGTCTTGAGGATGACTTAATCCCGCACAGTTCCCAGGGGAAGGGCTGCAAGTTATGACATTTGCCCCTTGCTTACATATAGTATTGGTTACTGGGAAGAATACAGTCGTTTTCAGGAGGGTTTTTTTCTGGCGGGGGGGGGTCGGAGGAGGGAGCTCCGTTTGAGATCTTTACATGGAGGATGTTTTTATGGGAGAAACGAAATTTCTATGAAGGGGGCGCTGGATTGCCCAGCTTTATTTAAAAAAAAAACGATCAGAAATTAAATAAAAAAATAATTTTTTTCAACTGAAAGTAAGGAGCAACATTAAAACTTAAAACGGACAGAAATTATTACCTGTGTGAGTGGGTTCCAACACTAGTGAGTACCTCGCTCTTTACGCTAAAGTTTTTTTTAGTACTTTCAAAAGAGCTATCTATTCTAATTAAACAGCCTTTGTGATTCATGGTCATTCTTAAAGAATTGGAACAAAATTTGAACTTTAGCGTAAAGAGCGAGGTATTGACTAGTGGACGAACCCCCTCATATACGTAATATTTTCTGTTCGTTTTAAGTTTTAATGTTGCTCCTTGCTTTCAGTCGAAAAACTTGTTTTTTTTTATTTAATTCTAATAGGAAGCCGTGATTTGTCTCTTTATTGTATTCTTGTTTTTTTCGTTGCCTCTAGCGGGACACTGAAACATCATAGTGTGATGTTTAAGGACTCATTTGAAAGAAAATTGCTATATCTTGTTATCTTGTACCTTCCGTAAGTAACAAAGATAAAATCAAAACAAAATGTAATATTGACAAAAACAGTGCCACCGTATACAAGATGATTCAACAGTGAAACAAGGAACCCCCTGAGGTGTGTAATTTCGTCAAAATCCTGGTGGAGGGGGGGGGGGCAAAGTTGGAGCCGATTTTCCCTAGTCAAGTGAAAATGACTGTGATAAATGAATAATCTCCATCTCTATTCCACATTTTTAATTTTTGAATAATTTGCTTGTAAAATGAATATATAAATAAAATATAATACCAAAAAATAAATAAATAAAATAAATAAATACCAAAAAAGCCAGAAAATTAAAACCGACAAATCAAACAGTTCGTGGTAACGAACGTAAGGAGTGACCCGGCTCAATAGTAACCGAAACTCTAAAAAACGGAATTTTTATACCAATAGATACATCAAAAGAATCGGATTTTTATGCTGATTTCAAATATGTAAGTTTCATCAAGTTTATCTTACCCATCAAATGTCTTTAAGGATGACTTAATCCCTCACAGTCCTCGGGGGGAGAGCTGCAAGTTATGAACTTTGTCCATTGTTTACATATAATATTGGTTATTGGAAAGTATACAGATGTTTTCAGGGAGGATTTTTCTGGTGCAGGGGGAGGATCTTTCGACCGAGGAAATTTTCATGGGAAAAGGGACATTTCTATAAAGGGGGTGCCGGATTTCCCAGCATTATTTAAAAAAGGATCAGAAATCAATTAAAAAAAACAAGTTTTTTCAACTGAAAGTAGAAAAAAACCTGATTTCCCAGCATTATTAGAAAAACGATCAGAAATTAAATAAAAAAAAACTTTTTTTCAACTGAAAGTAAGGAGCAACATTAAAAATTAAAACGAACAGAAATTATTGCGTATATGAGGGGTTTCACCCCCTAGTCAATTCCTCGCTTTTTACGTTAAATTTTTTTTTAGTGCTTTTAAAAGAGCTATTTATTCTTATTAAACGGTCTTTGTGATTCAGGGTTCATACTTAAGGAATTGTAACAAAAGTCGAACTTTAGCGTAAAGAGTGAGGTATTGATGAGGGGGCGAACCCTCTCATGTACGTAATAATTTTTGTTCGTCTTGAGTTTTTATGTTGCTCTTTAGTTTCAGTTGAAAAACTTGTTTTTGATTTAATTAATCATAAAAACTTTGTACAAAATAAGTTTTTCAAAAAAAGTAAAGAACTTCATTAAGCCAAAAATAACCAAAAAAAAACAACTATCAAATAATCTACCAAACATACAACAACCACTAATCAGTATCAATAAATAAATTCAACAAAGAGAAATTAAAATATGTCAGACTCAAAACGAGAAGAAATTAATATAAGTAGGGTTCTAAACCCTATGTTTTCTAAAAGCCAGAATATGATTTGTACTTTACTGAAAAAAATTCAAATGAATTTACTGAAAAAAATGTGCATTGTCAGTTTAATATACATATGCTGAAATTTATTCCTTAAAATCTTAATTAATTTTTTATTTCTTAATTTTATAAAAGTGAAAATATTTAAAAGAATTTTTTGAGTAAAGTACAAATTATTTTCTGGCTTTTAAAAAACATTAGGTTTAGAACCTAATTTTGTTTATCTTTTTTCTTTATTTTTGGTTTAATGGAGTTCTTTACTTTTTTTTGAAAAACTTATTTTGTACAAAAAGTTTTTTTGATTAATTTCTGTTTGTTTTATATTGACATAGTCTTTTTCAGGGAGAAATACTGAGCCTCTTTTGAAATTAAACAATCATGCCTTTAAGAAAAAACTTAAATACCCCCTGGGCATAACTTACAACCCTTGCCCCTAATCTCTGGGGTTTGTTTCAACCCCAAAAGCCTTGTTATATGATATTTAAACTATTTTGAATAAAATGGCTATCTCAAAATTTCTATTAGACGCATTTCGGGACAATAAGACGTGTGTGTAGGGGGGGATGGGGTAGCTGCCATTTGATGCCATTTGAAACTAGAGTGTCTGATTATCAATCCAATGAGCCCCCTTCAAAGTTTATACGACCACCATTTCTATAAAACCATATAGGTCCCCAGGGCATAACTTACACCCCTTGCCCTGAGGGCAGGG
>JAQQPU010004968.1:29908-49538 GCA_029168905.1 Artemia sp. Kazakhstan ARC1039
ATCCAATCAAAATTGTGAGATAGCCATTTTGTTCAACGTAGTTGATTTCCAGATAGAAAATAGGTTTTTGAGGAGGACACTCCCCCACAACCCTCAAGGCAAGGGTTTTAAATTGTGCCCTGTGGGCATATAAGGCTTTTATAGAATGCGTTGTCGTAGGAACTTCAAAACAGGCTCGTTCGATTGGAAATTCAAAGGGCCAGTGCCCTTTTTAATAGTCGAAAGTGATTGGAGGGCAACTAGCCCCCCCCCCTTCACACCCATCATTCCCCCAAACGCATCCAATCAAAATTTTTGAGATAAGCATTTTGTCAGCGTAGCTGATTTCCAGATAGAAAATATCTTTTTGAGGTGGACTGTCCCCCACAACCCTCGGGGCAAGGGTTTTAAGTTATGCCCTGGGGGCATATAAGGTTTTTACAGAAGGCGTTGTCGTAGAAACTTCAAAAAAGGCTCATTCGATTGGAAATTCAAAGGGCTAGTGACCTTTTTAATAGTCAAAAGTGATTGGAGGGCAACTAGCCCCTCCCCCACGCCCATCATTCCCCCAAACACATCCAATCAAAATTGTAAGATAGCCATTTTGTTCAGCCTAGTTGATTTCCAGATAGAAAATATATTTTTGAGGCGAACACTCCCCCAAAACCCTCAAGGAGAGGGTTTTAAGTTATGCCATGGGGCATATAAGGTTTTTTTTATAGAAGGCGTTGTCGTAGAAACTTCAAAACAGGCTCGTTTGATTGGAAATTCAAAGGGCTAGTGCCCTTTTTAATAGTCGAAAGCGATTGGAGGGCAATTAGTCCCCCCCCCTCGTCCATCATTCCCCAAAACACATCCAATAAAAATTTTGAGATAGTCATTTTGTTCAGGGTAGGCCAGTTGATTTCCAGATAGAAAATATGTTTTTGAGGAGGACACTCCCCTGCAACCCTCAGGGCAAACGTTGTAAGTTATGCCCTGGGGGCATATAAGGTTTTCATAGAAGGCATTGTCGTAGAAACTTCAAAACAGGCTCATTCAATTGGAAATTCATTGGGCTAGTGCCCTTTTTAAAAGTCAATAGTGATTGGAGGGCAATTAGCCCCCCCACGACCATCATTCCCCCAAACACATCCAATCAAAATTTTGAGATAGCCATTTTGTTCAGCGAAGTTGATTTCCAGATAGAAAATATGTTTTTGAGGAGGACACTCCCCCACAACTCTCAGGGCAAAGGTTTTAATTTATGCCCTGGGGGCATATAAGGTTTTTATAGAAGGCGTTGTCGCAGAAACTTCAAAACAGGCTCATTCGACTGGAAATTCAAAAGGCTAGTGCCCTTTTTAATAGTCGAAAGTGATTTGAGGGCAACTAACCACCCTCTCACGCCCACCTTTTCCCCAAACACATCCAATCAGAATTTTGAGATAGCCATTCTGTTCAGCGTAGGCTAGTTGGTTTTCAAATAGAAAATATGTTTTTTTGTAGGATACTTCCCCACAACCAACAGGGCAAGTGTTTTAAGCTATGCCCTGGGGACATATAAGGTTTTTATAAGAAGTCGTTGTCGTAGAAACTTCAAAACAGGCTCATTCGATTGGAAATTCAAAGGGCTAGTTCCCTTCTTAATAGTCGAAAGTGATTGGAGGGGAACTAGCCCCTCCCCCACGCCCATCATTCCCCCAAACACATCAAGTCAAAATTATGAGATGGCCATTTTGTTCAGCGTAGTTGATTTCCAAATGGAAAATATGTTTTTTAGAAGGACACTCGCCAACAACCCTCAGGGCAAGGGTTTTAAGTTATGTCCTGGGGTATATAAGGTTTTTATAGAAGGCGTTGTCATAGAAACTTCAAAAGGGGCTCATTTGATTGGAAATTCAAAGGGCTAGTGCCCTTTTTAATAGTTGAAAGTGATTGGAGGGCAATTATGCCCCCCCCCCACGTCCATCATTCACCCAAACACATCCAATCAAAATTTTGAGATAGCCATTTTGTTTAGCGTAGGCTAGTTGATTTCCAGATCGAAAATATGTTTTTGAGAAGAACACTCCCCCGCAACCCTCAGGGCAAGGGTTTCAAGTTATGTCCTGGGGGCATATAAGGTTTTTACAGAAGGCACTGCCTTAGAAACTTCAAAAAAAGCTAATTTGATTGGAAAATCAAAGGTCGGCTCCCCTTTATAATAGTCGACAGCGATTGGAGGGCAATAGCCCTCCCCCTCCTACGCCCATCATTCCCCCAAACACATCCAATAACAATTTTGAGATAGCCATTTTGTTCAGTGTAGTTGATTTACAGATAGAAAATATGTTTTTGAGGAGGATACTCCGCCACAGCTTTCAGGGCAAGGGTTTTAAGTTATGCCCTGGGGGCATATAAGGTTTTTATAGAAGACGTTGTCGTAGAAACTTCAGAAAAGGGCTCATTCGATTTGAAATTCAAAGGGCTAGTTCCCTTTTTAATAATCGAAAGTGATTAGTAATATTATTTGTTGTTGTTGTTGTTTAGACCAGGGCACTTTGTATCGAAGGAGTTGTCGTGGGAACTTCGAAAGGGGCTCACTCGATTGAAAATAGAAAGGGCTGATGCCGTTTTTAATTGTCGAAAGTGATTGGAGGGCAACTAATCCCCTTTCCACTCCCACCCTCCCATTTGCCCATTATGTTTAAAAACTAAATGTTGCCTTAAGATTAAATCAAAATGCACTGTGATAATGCTAATTCCCAATAAGGCATCTCAGCAGTATCCCAAGAACGACTGAGGGTATTATGTTCAAACTTTCGAGGCTACTTCTGCTCTTAAAATTTAACCAAATCAAAATAATATAAGTGTATCAAAGTTATCAAAGAAAGTAAACAGATTTTTTTTTGCGAATGGTATCAAGTTTTTCATTTCAGATCAACTAGAGGAGGTATGAAACTAATTTAAACAGTACTATTTGTGTCCAGATTTTTAAAATGGTGTATGCTATTAAAAATTGCTGAAAATTTTTCTCCAGCATACAAATAGCAGGCCAAATTATAAAGTCTAAATAAACGAAAAGATTTAAAGTGTTATTTTCTTTTTCCCTGATAAGACTATGTCAATATAAAACGAACAGAAATTAATTAAAAAAATGTTTTACACAAAATATGTTTTTCAAAGAAAAGTAAAGAACTCCATTAAACAAAAAATGAGTAAAAATAAAATCAAATAATCTACCAAGCTCGAAACTACCACAAACCAGCATTGATAAATAAATGAAACCCAAAACGAACAGAAATTAAAATAGATAACCGAGTCAAACTCAAAACGAGCAGATATTAACATAAGTTGGGTGCAAAACCCCTTTGCCTTCCCAAGGCCAGAACAAAATTTGCACTTTACTGAAAAAATACAAATGAATGTGCATTTCCAGTTTAATATACATATACTGATATTTAGTAATCAAAATGTTAAAATTATTTGATTTATTAAAGTTATAAAAGTAAAAAAATTTATATTTATTCAGTAAAGTACAAATTTTGTTCTGGCCTTGGGAAGGCATAGGGGTTTTGCGCCCAACTTATGTTAATTTCTGCTCGTTTTGAGTTTTACTCAGTTATTTCTTTTAATTTCTGTTCGTTTTGGGTTTCATTTATTTATCGATGCTGATTTGTGGTAGTTTCGAGCTTGGTAGATTATTTGATTTTATTTTTGCTCATTTTTTGTTTAATGGAGTTCTTTAATTTTCTTTGAAAAACTTATTTTGTGGAAATTTTTTTAAAATTAATAGTTATAAATAGTTGTGTGTGGATATACATAATCCCTATTATCTTGACTTTTGAGCGCTTAGACAGTTTTATTTTGTGATTAAATAAAAAAAAATAGTTTTTTTTCAACTGGAAGTAAGAAGCAACATTAAAACTTAAAAAGAACAGAAATAATTCCAGGCCAGGAAATCCACCTCACCTCTCCACGGACCCCCTACCAACGATAGTTTCTCCGTGGAAAGTTCGTCCGGCGTAAAATCCCCATCCCCCTTGAAAATTGCTCCGGAAAATGTTCTTGTGGACAATTCTGCCTGGAAAATTCCCCTTAACCTGTTTTCATTTGAATTAAATCCCCTTTATCTGGCAATTCCCCCCCCCCCCCCCTTAATGGAATTTTCTCCCACGAAAAATTCCTCCACGCCGGAAATTTTACCCAGGCCTAGTTCCCCCATGGACAATCCCCCCACGCCCTTAAATCCCCCAAAAGATTCTAACCCCGCAGAGAATTTACCCCAGACAGTTCCCCCAGAACGTCTCCACATGTAAAATGGCGTCACCAGAGAGAAAGTAAGACAAATAAAATGAATTTTGTAAGTGAATTCTGGAAAATTCCCCCGTTTAAAATTTCCCCTGGAAAGTTCACCCGCGGAAACTTCCCTCCCAACGTAAGATTTTCCCGATAGAAATCACCCCCCGAAAAATGTCTGTATACTTCCCAATAACAAGTAGTGTATGTAAACAATGGACAAAATTAATAACTTACAGTCTTACCCCTGTGACAATCCTGAAAAAAAGGCTAATGCCAGCTTTGCCATGGCTAACTGTACAAAATTCAGGATTGTATAAACATGATGTCATTTTCACTTGTTGGTAGATACTCTATCATCCATCCATCCATCCTAGGGCAGAAATAAGGTAGATAGCCATAGAAATAAGGGATGATCGTGATTTTTGGATTGACTCATGACGGAATTTGTCCACTGGACTTGTATACAAAATGGGGGACTGAATTTGCTTGGACTCACAAACGAAGAAGTAACCGAAACCTAATGGTCTTGCCCGCTAAGAGTCTGAGGTGGACTACCGTGTTTTAGGATTGACACATGACCGACAAGTCCCCTTGACTGACGGGCAAGGGGAGAGGAGTCAAGTCATCGTCAAGGACATAGTTATTTGAGCTATGAACTATGTTGAACAAAATGGTTATCTCAGAATTTTTATTAGACGACTTTGGGAAAAAAGGGTGGCTAGTAGGACTCCATTTTTTTTTTTTTTTTTTTTTTGTCACTCAAAATACGCACTAGAGCTATTAATTTCCGTTCAAACGTGTCTTCTCCTAATCTACTAGAACTACTGATTCGATAAAAACACCACTCGGAAGAATTAAAAGAAACAATAACAAAACACAAACAATTAAATAAATAAATAAACATATGTTTGTGACCTTTCTTCTGGCAAAAATACAACATTCAGCATTTTTCCAGATGGAAGCTTGGAACCTCTAGAGTGAGGTTCTCTGATACGCTAAATCGGATGATGTGATTTTTGGGTAAAATTTGTTGACTTTTGCGGGATATTCCCCCCTTTTGGAAAGTCAGACAAACTTTCTCAGGTTCTTAGATTTTTTTTTTTGGGGGGGGGGGGGGGGAGTAAAGATAAATTTAATGCATTTTACAGATTTAGAATCATCATGAAAAACCAATTCCGTTCAAGTAACTATTGTTATCGATTTTTTTTTTTTTTGCTCGGTTACTGTTGGGCCGAGTCGCTCCTTAATTTTTTTAATTTTCGTTACCACGAACTTGTTTGTGCTATTCTGGTGATAATTTTTTTTGGAAAATATTATAAGTTTTACAGACTTCACGAAGTTTTTTTCTCAATTTAGAAATCAACACTTCCGAAAAACAGTTCATTTTTGCTGCCATTACTGAGCCACAAACTGCAAATCAACAAAATTACAGACATTTTATGATTCATTTTTTTATGTTTAAAGATATACGGAGATGCTTGTAAAAAGTATATAATGTCATGTTTAATATGCTACAAGTATTAGGCAAGTATTAGCTAGTTCATTGCATTTTACCATTGCAAGTATTAGCTAGGTTATTGATTCGTAACCCATTAAAGAGGTTACTAGAGACAACAGTCTCCCTTAAAATATTTCTGGAGATTTCAAAGAACTAACAGACACGTTTAAAGATGTAGTCATTTTTTATTTATTGCTATTTACATCCTCCTTAGAACAAATATTTCAATCTTACTTGGCTGCTTGAAGAAATTAATTAATCTTGGTGTTGCTTTCTCCACTTCTAAAAGCCATTTCTCACGTGCTGTTCTTGAATAGCCTGAGTCGTCTTCGGTTTTTTCGCTGGCTATCAATTTATTTTCTGTGTCATAGTCATCCTCATCTGCATCGCTTACCATGTCTTCAATCTCTATGTTATTTTCGGGCCAAGAAAGGTTTTGGCTAGTCAAGAGACAAGGATATTAGTAGCTAATATATTGGCTTCCTGTGAGCCTAAAACCGCAAAACATCTCAGGAAAAATCCAACCCCGAATAGATCAGTCCATGGAAATTCAAACCGACACAGAACTCTAATTACTAAAGTCAAAATGGAAAAATCCAACCCACGCAAAATTTCAAGCCGGAAAACTAAAAACAAGCAAAAATCAGCCCCCAAAAAATTACATTTACGTCGCTGAGCAGACCATTGGTCAGCCTGCGAAAACATTCTTTTTAAAGCTTTTACTAGGGCAAATTGAAGCGTTGTCATAACCTTCAGTTGGTGTCATTGACGAAAGTGATATGAGAGTAATGCTAGAATTTGGTTCTTCACCATCGATTAAACACCAGAATTATCAACCCCTCAAAAGTTTAGTAATTGTATATCTTAAAAATAATTTTTCTTCAAGAAAAGAAAATAATAACACGTTCCTTGAAGACGTGTTGCTACTTTCCTCCAAAACATAAACCTGTTAGTTGTTTTCTGTGTATAATCAAAAACTTTTCCCGCAAAATAAGTTTTTGAAAAAAAAGTAAAGAGCTCCATTAAATCGTCAAATAAGCTTCTGAGCGTAGAAATGCAACAAAACACTATCAATAAATTAATAAAAGTGAAAAACGAATAGGAATTACAATAAATAACTGAGTCGAACTTAAAAAGAACAGAAACCAACATGAGTATAAGTGCCAGTAGTAATAGTAGTAGCAGTATTGGTAGTGGCAATAGAATTAAGACTAGTGGCCTTAGCTCTAGTAGCACTAATACTAGGAAGCACTAGTAATAGTTGTAGCAGCTCAGCAGTAGTAGCACTAGACGTGGCAGTTTGAGTAAAAGCAGCAAAATCAAGATGCAAAAATTGTCTTTTGGTTAGCTCAACATCCCCCACAGTAAACCCTGTAAGCTTTAACTTCATACACCAAACCGTTCCTAAGATATTGCTGAGACTCTCATTTGACAGCCTTGTACGGACGGTGTATTGTGATTCAGTTCACCTTCCCCTTCAATATTCCATGAAAGTTTCACCATAATACCCTTAGACATAGCTGTAATAGTCGTCACAGTAGTAGTTTTAGTACTTGTTCTATTTGTAGTATTAACAGTAGTGCTAGCAGCAGCAGTAGTGTTGTCTTTTGGTCAGTTGAACATACCCCTCATCAAGTCCTGGAAGTTTTGACTTGCTACAATTTATCATTACTCTGACATTGCCGATATGCCCTGTTGATAACCTGTATATTCATATACTTCCTGAAATTTTCATCTTAATACTCTTAGCCTTAAAAGTAGTTGTTGGACTAGTAGTAGTAGTAGTAGCAGTAGTAGTAGTAGTGGTAGTAGTAGTAGTAGTAGTATTAGTAGTAGCAGTAGCAGTAGTAGTAGCAGTAGTAGTAATAGTAGTAAAGTAGCGGTGGTAGCTGTATTAGCAGTAGCGTGCACATACTACCTTTTGGTCAATTAATCTTCCCCTTTAAGTATTTTCTGATAGTTCCAACTTAATACCCAAATCCATTCTTGAGATACGCCTTTGAGTATCTGCATGCACAATGCGTGTCTTGATTTAGTTCATATTTCCCCTCAATATTCTCTCAATATCACCTTCATACACTTTGCATTAATAGTACTAGCGTCATAGTAGCAGTGGGGGTAGTACGAGAATCAGTAGTAGTAGTAGTAACAGTATTGATTACAGTAGCAGTATACTTAATTTTTATTGCGGTTCAAAATAAGCATTATGCTTTATATTTTTTTCAACTTCTTTACAATACCTTCCTGATTCCATCGCCGAAACCAATAGGCTCTGCAGGATGATCATTAGGATTTCTTCAACTGCAGAGCCCCAGCCTGGTAAAATTTTACTCGGGGTTACTTCTGTTTGAAAACCCTAAAAATAAAGAATTAATGGCAACTTAAAACACAGAAAATTGCGTTTTAAGGTATCATGAATACCCCCAGAAATTTTGCCAGAGGGGGGAAGTACTATCAGGATTTTGTGTGGTTTTGATACAGTTTTATGCCAAAGGTATGATCAGCTTTGTTCAGATGTGCTTAATGCGACTAATGGGCTATTAATGCATTCTTGGTGAAGAATTGACTGTAAAGAAAAAGCTATGACTGTAACGAGGTCAACTGGAGACAACTGATATTAAATAGTACCAACCGGCTATTCACTTTATGCGCAATTTTCTATTCTAAGGCATGCTTTGAAATAGTTCCACTTTCAAATGGAATCATCATAACTAATTACAACGTCTTTTCCATAATATTTTTGAGTAAGAAGCAATATTTTGTCGTGAAAGTACTGATAACTGTCGAATATAAATTCGTTATTAAAATTCGTTGTTCAAAAGTTTATTCGACTCCCTATAAACTATCTTAATGTGACATTCAGCTTTTTTGTTCACTGTTGCTTGTTTATTTTCTTAAGGTGTTTCATATGACTTTTGAATAAAATTTGCAGTTCTTTTTGAGATATTTGTGATTTTCTTGTTTAAAAAAAGGAAGCAAATTGAATAGTACAATATAGAGTAAAGGAGAGAGACGGAAGGATAGAGAGAGAGAGAGAGAGAAAGAGAGAGAGATAGAGGGAGGGAGGGAGGGAGGGAGAGAGAGAGAGATAGATAGGGAAGCCAAAATGAAGCTTAGATTAATGCCTTCATCCTTTACCAATCGGGTTGTGGTCTGTAGTGATAATCCTAGAGGGCCTTCCCATGTATAGTACTTACTCATGCAGGTAAAAGTCACTTCCTAAGAAAAGGAAATTCGCTGTCCACCGCATGCCGTTCCTGCATAATACCGTCTCAACAAGTCTGTGCAAGCTGTTCCAATTAGTTGTTACAAACAAGTTTATAGCAACTGTTTAGACTCCACATCATTAGCTCTGCTTCAATTATGGATTCAGTTATCCCAAGACACTTTCTGATATTACTAATTTGGTCATTTGAGTGATAATTCCGGACTTTCTTCAATTTCTTGATACACTCAATATCATTCGTGCGTTCAGCTTCCTTATTTCTAATGCGATGTTTCTTCCTACAACTAAAAGGGGCGTTAATCTTTACACCTTTAAGGCTTATTGTACCATATACTCTCGCCATCAAATCCGTTTGAAGATTCTTTTGGAATCTAAGGAGCCGGCAAACCCAGGTAAAAGAATCTATGTCCGAAGAGGAACCGGCAAATACGCAATTCTTTCTCCTGCTCTGTTTAAGAGCTATATTATTGAGCCCGTCTTCTGTCCGGCTCGTTTCAAATTCAAGCGATATCCTTAACGTTAGTCGAACATGTAAACGACTGTCAACAATTTTCAAAAGCTTGCAAGATAAATGCCTGAAGCTGATCTCAAATTTGAATTATACCCAGATCTTACTAGCTAGCTTCCAAGCCATTCTGGAGAATTTCATTGCAACTGTATACCGTTGAACCCCACTTTTGTTAAATGTGATAAAATAATAGGTTTCCAGAGACACCTATTGTCCATTAATTTTAGCTTGGTCTTGTAAACTTCTTTCTGAGAAGTTTCTTTAGAAAATTGATGGTTTCTTTAGAAGTTTCTTCGAATTGAAGTTATCAAGTATTTTGCAGTAGGTTGCATAGGTTGCATCAAGACATGGCTAATTGTAGAAAAAGAAAAACTAAGACAGATGGTCCAAGTAATTGAGAGGCAAAAGTTTAAATGGCGGGAGTACGGGTAAATGGCAGGAGTATGCATGACTCTCTTATTGGAGACATACTTGTTTGTTAGTTTTTGGAAAAGCATGCCTTCCTAGAGTCTCAGACATGCTGACCAAGAATTTAAAATTGACATAAGATCGAGAATAGGAAACTTTGAAGTGACAGGTTTTTCTTAAGTCGTCGAAATTTTGCAATGCGTTTAAACGCATTACATTTTAGCTCCCAAAAAGTTTTCTATAATGGATTTATAGTTGCAAAACTTTGTTATTACAAAAAGGTTTTTTCTAAAGATAGATTATATTTTTATTAAAGTTAATATCTAAGTACTACACATTTTTTTCCCGGTTTTAGATTGTCCACTAAATTCAAATTATTACCCAGTACTTGTTAGCTAAGTCAGTTGGACCACCATTCCGATCATCGAAAATGATCTACTGAAGCTCGATTAAATTTGGCTGGAAAGAGAAGCTGGGATTTTGTTTCTGCTTTTAGAGGGTAGCCTTAATAGATTTTGTCACTGGATTTGCTTCGTTGCTGCGGCACTTCACGTTGCCTTTGCATTAAAGGTTTAATAAACTCTTTATAAATTTTTTCCTCTTATTTAGAAGCTCACTATCTTCAGGTACCTTTTTATTTTTTCAAATGCTTATTCGACATTTCCAGACTAAGCATTGTAATTGCAAATCACACCTCATTTTACTAAGATCTGATCTAATATGGCACGGATAAGACTAATAAAGGGTTGCGGTAAAGTTCTACCAAATCATATTATTGAGTTAGGAATAAAGTGAATACACCATTCGATTCCTTTTTTATGCTGATTACGAATATAGTAATAATTTCTATCGGAAATGAATTTCAGCCCCCCCCCCCCCTATATATGCCAATTCAGGGTATATGTTTCTACAACCTAACCTAACCCCGAATTGACATATATAGGGGGGGGGGGGTTAAAAATCATTTCCGATAGAAATGATTAATATATTCGTAATCAGCATAAAAAAAGGCACCGAATGGTATATTCACTTTATTCCTAACTCAATAATATGATTTGGTAGAACTTTACCAGGGTTACTTACCAGGGTTTTAAAGTTTTCAATAACTTGCATTGCCGAAATATTAGGATCGTCATTCAGTTCTATTACAGCCCCATTGACAGCTTTGATTAAATACTGGAAAACCCTGAGGAACATTTTATACTGTTCTCCAGGATTATTTGGATGCTTGAAATAGTTCCTGTAATTAAAACACTTGAATAGTGAAAAAGGCTAAAACAGCTTTTTACCATAATTTAGCAGCTTATGCACTAGCTACATGACTGAACCACTATAAAGTAAATTTGACTGGTGCTTTCTCCTAAATGTTATTCACCCCCACCTTGGACCAGCAAAATGTATTTGCTGGTCCTAGATATATTGCAATACGTATCACAAATTCGAAGTTCTTTGTTCATAAAGGAAATGCAAATCATGGATGTTTACGATCATACTTGCAAAGTCTTTATATTCTGTTGACCAATCTGAAAACTAAAAGTGAAGATACGATGTCCTTATTGACTACTGTCATATTACCTGAAAAACCTAAGGTATGATTATCACAATTATACCATTAATTAAAGCCGCAAATATATATTTAGTAATGCATTCAACTTCAAGTGGTTTCCCCTTCTTAGTCCCAGCTACTGTGGTCGTTTGACCCTCGAACTCTAGTTGCCTTTTCGAAAATCCTATTACTAGGTAGTCAGAACGTAGTCACTGAAGATAATATTGATTTTATAGTTTTATTTTACGAAAGTGGTGTAAGGCTATTTAAAAAGAACTACTTTAAGTTCCTCTGAAAATTATACCGACAGTATAGCAAATGACTTAGTGACAAAGAAGCAAGCTTTTGACTTTCGAACCTTGTCAGAAGTACTGCTGACCTGACTGCAGTCAAATTAAATACCATGGTTTAGGGTTCAAAAGTATCTTCAGCCAAACTTGGTGGAAAGTAAGAGCAGAGTCTATTTTGTAATAAAAATATGGTTTGACCCAGCCTTTAAGGGCTATGTTGATAAAATAAAATTTATAGCCAGGCCGCGTTATGCGAATGGTTTAATCCTGATTGTAAGAACGCCTTATTATTATGCTTATCAAATTTACTTCCTTCGAATAAATAAATTTCGGTAAAAATTGAAATCCTCTTTGGTCCAATAAATTAGATATAAGCCGGCTATTTTAAATACCTTAATTCCAAAATACGTTTGCCTTTTATAACAGCCGTAGAAAATTATCAAGTCGCAAATTGTATTGACATCCCTTTGTTTCAAGGAATAACAAGTATTGAATAAAATTTAGAACCCCAATAAATAAATGAATACCCAATTTAGTCCAGTTTTACTGGACGAAAAAGACAATGTTGAACGGTATTGCAGCATTACGTGTTTTTAAAACTAGCCCTGATATGAATGATTTTATTCAGTGATTAAACCCGTACAGAGTATTTCACTATCTAATCTACAAAATATAGCATAAAATATCAAAAACTGAGAAACACAAGCAAAATACTAAACACCACACAGAAATAAGGAAAAGGAAAAACAATAAATTGACAACAATTATTAGCACTTAATAGTAATTAAATGAAGGGGAAAAAAAATTATACAATATCTAGTCTCTTTGTTCGGTTCAAGTATTCCAAAACGGCATACCGAGCCTCTTTGATGAACCAGATAACATTAATATTAAAATTATTAGAGGAAGAAAAACCTTGTAATTTACATTGCATTTCAATTCTTTCATTTTCAAAAAATTTACACTCAAACAGATAATGATATAAAGTCTCCTCGTCACCACAATCACAATTGGAACAATCGCTTTTATTAATTCTACATAAAAATGAATTTAGTTTACAGTGACCAGTTACAATTTGTGTCAGCTTATAATTAGGAGTAATTTTTGTGACTTGAAGAAGGTCAATATGATCAGTAAAAAACTGAAGGGTCCAGGGCTTAACAGCTTGGCAAAATAGCTCATAACATTTCATATATAGGTTTTTACGTAAGGTTTTCCGGATTTCCTTTAAATTATTAGATGTAGAAAAGGAATTACCGAATAGAGAATTTACTTGCGAGTCCGTATAATGTGAATGATAATTTAAATTATAATTATTTAAGCTATTGAGGGGTGGCCAGTAATCAGGCCTTCCTCTCTTTAGATATCTGGTGAGAGATATCTCTTTGGCTCTAAAATCGATAGGAAGGCATCCCGCTAAAGCCGTTATTGTCTCAGTTTTAGCGGATAAAAAAGCTTTGGAAATCAAAACCATAAAAATTCTTTGGACAGATACTAACTTTTTTACAAGTTTTTTTTTTTATTCAGCGCTGACAGCCATACGGGTATTGCATATAAAATGGTGGATTCAATAGCAGCTTTGTATAAATTTCTTAGGGCAAATGGTTTAAGACCCCAAGTGGTTCTGGCGGCACATAACAATTTTGTTGAATATTGTTTGGCGACTTTTATTTTACTTTCAACATGATCATTCCATAGTAATTTTCTATCAAGAATTAGCAAAAGTATCTCACTTTATCGCTTATTGGTATTCTATGGCTTAAAAACCGAAGATTAATCTGTGGGATTTCTCTTTTCTTCGTAAAGATGATAGCTTCGCATTTATTAACATCAAAATTTAATTTATTTTCATCTGCCCAATTTTCTAATAGTGTAAATATCTTTTTTGCAGTATGATTTAGGAAATTGGCATCTTTAGAAGATATTGTTATACAAATGTCATCAGCATACGCTTGTATTGTACAACCTGTCGGTAAATCTGAACGAAGCAAATCGTCCACATTAATAGACCATAAGAACGGAGAGAGTATGCTTCCTTGTGGGCAGGATTTTTGAAGGATACGAGTTATATTATCAGCTTTGTCACCATAAGAAACTGATCGGTCTGATAGATAACTTTTAATCAACATAACTAGAGGAGTAGGACAACCTAAATCTAATAACTTTTTTAAAAACCCGGGGTGCCATGCATTGTCGAAGGCACCTTTGATATCAAAGAGAAGACAAAGTGTAAATTTCTTTAACTTATTATTTTCTTCCACTGTTGTGACGAGTTTATCCAGAGCATCTACTGTTGATTTACCATTAACACATCCAAACTGGTTATTAGAAATCCAGTCCTTATTAATACTTAAATCATTCAAAATATATGATGGGATTCTTTCGAATATTTTGCCAAAAACTGGTATCAAGCTGATGGGTCGATAAGAAGACGGTAAACCGTCATTGATTCTTCCTCGTTTAGGAATAACTATGATTTTAGCGTTTTTCCAATCCCTTGGAAAATACATTATATTCAAACATGCATTATATATTTTAAGTAAAGTGGGAGCCAAGACATGAGAATTTTTTTTAATAACTATATTGACGATACCATCTAGGCCAGGAGCTTTCAATGGTTTAAGAGAATTAATAGTATCTTGTAATGAATCAGTTGATATTGGTGACAGTTTATCTTGGTTATTATCAAATACATATTCAAGTTGACCTCGAATCTGGCGGTGATAAAAAGTTTCCGTTGAACAATCATCGGGGGTAAACCATTTGTCAAAGAATACCTCACCAGCTTCCTGGTATGATTCGGCGAACACACCATTATCTTTTGCAACATGGATTGAAGATACTAAAGAGGGGCGGTTAGAGCATATTTTATGTATTGTCCTCCAGGGATCTAAGCTGCCTTTATTTGAACAAAATTTCTGCCAGTCTTCAAGTTTTGAATTTTTAATTTCATTTGAATACAGTCTTTTTTTCATTTTCATAGAATAATATTTTTCATCAGTTGAGTGAATTTTAAATTTTTTGAATGCTCTTCTATAATTACGCCTTAATTCAGTTAATTTTGGGGTCCACCATCTTGTATACTTATTGAGAATGATATTTTTTTCTCAGGTATTGCAATATAGGGTACAGGCATGGCAAAAATGTCGTCGATATTATCTAAAATATGTTTGCTAACTACATTCCAATTCGCTTTCTTGTAATTGAAACGTGGATCAGTCAAATTTATAAAAGAGGAGTCTTGAGTGGTACACCATAACTTAAAAGAAATATAGCCGTGATCTGAAAGACTGGGGCAAGTTAATACTTTCCAATCATAAATATCACGGGATAAACGATTTCCGACGGCAGTTATATCCGGGCTCGTGGTATTACTACTACTACTACTAACAACTCATCGCAGCACCAAGCCGCCTGAGGCCAACACAGCTACGCACACTCCTCCTCCACCCCAATCTATTCAAAGCCTCCCTTTTTACACCCGCCCACGAAGTTCCCATTTCCTTTAAATCTTTCTTTATGACGTCCTCCCAACCCAGACGGGGACGACCTGCTTTCCGTTTAGCCCTAGATGGTTGGCCGAAAAGAACAATCTTCGGCAATCTGTCATCCTTCATCCGAACAACATGCCCTAACCACCTCAACCTTTCTTTCATTATAGACCTAGAAAGCGGTATTGAACCATATTTTTCGTATAGCCTATTGTTTGAAATACGGTCAGTCAGCCGGGTACCCAGAACAATCCTTAAGCAATTTCTCTGGAAAACATCTAGCAAATCTTCATCCGCTTTTCGGAGCGTCCATGCTTCAGAGCCATATTTGACCACTGTCATCACTGTAGCTTCTAAGATTCTAATCTTGATTTGCAGTGGTATTAGATCTTGTATATGTTGCTACTGATGGATCATTTACAACAACTAATGGCAAACATGCGAAAAACAATTCCATCTCGGCCCCTCTCCCGTCAGTAATATTACTAGAAAGCCAAATAGGGCTTCTGGCATTAAAATCCCCGCCTAAAATTAATGTAGACCTATTTCCTAATGTCTCAATCGGAGATAGACATAAGGAGGGATTTTTATATGAAGGAGGACAATAAGCTGATACAACTGTAAAGGTCTTCTTATTAATATAAATGGAAACTACAACACATTCATTTGTTGAAACATCATAATGTAAATCTGCTTTCAGCGTAATTTTAACAAATATTGCTGCGCTATAAAAATTTTTCGAAGGATCAAATTTAGAAAAACACCGGTAATTTGGTGGTACCGAGGAGACTTTTAAATTTTTATTCACGTATGGCTCTTGAACTAAAATAACTTCTGGTTTAATTATCTCAATATTTTTATACAATTCTAATAAAGCTACATACGAGTGTTGTAAATTAATCTGAAGAAATGATAAATTATTCACTTGTGATGCGCTATGCATTTAAGTTGTGTAGTCGATATTTTTTTAATTGATCAGTTATTTCTCGAGTAATTGGACAGTTTTTATAGTCGTACGATGGATGTGGTTCACTTTTGACCTGTCCTTTATAGCATGAACGACAACACGGACGGCTAGTGAAAGATTTAGTGCAGTCATTGTAATTATGGTCGCCCATGCACCAAGAGCACGTTAAATCACCCCTGCACTCAGATTTCTTGTGTCCAAAACGGCAACAATTGGTGCATCGTATAAGGTTGATATAGTCCTCGCAGTATAGGCGTAAAAATACAAAATTGAGGCCTCCTCTTTTTAAAATTTCTGCTCTGATCTTTGGGCTCACTTCTAATATTTCGTTGCAGCTTTTTCCTTTTTCCACAATGGTAACCACTTCTAAGGTTTTTCCAGTAGTAACAAGATTTATAAGATCTGATTTACTTTGTCCTATAAACTCTTTGCACTCTGATTTACTTTTAAATGAAGGAGTACCACTCACAAGCATTCTTGGCAGGCGTTTTTTTCACTTCCCTCGGAGTATATTTTAGTGCTGCTGAATTTTCATTGAAAACACAAAGAGCATTGTTCAAATCTTGTTTTGAAGTAAGTTCAACAATAATTTTACCTTCTCGGCCTTGTATGATTTTTTTTAGCTGAGAATTTGCTAATATCTCATCTGATTATTTTGCTAATATCTTGCACAATTTTTGCTGGGGGGTCCCTCATTTTCATTATATGATCAATACCCTCATTACTACTTGGCTCAAGAATGATACTAAAGGTTTCAGGACCTTTCACAACGCTAGAGTATGGTCTACAATTCACAGAGGAAGGTGGAGCCACTGTGTCTTTATTTTCCAATTTTTGCTGTAATTTAATTATATTTTGGAGATTAACATTCTCGTTGCGCAGGAGATTTGCGTTTTCTTCTAATAGCTGATGATATATGAACTGAACTCGCTCACAAATTTAAAAGCATAGTCCCTACCTCCTGGAATTTTTTTTAACCTTGCTGAGAATTCCTTTTAGGGCACTAATTAGCGTAGCAATACTTGTTTCATTTTCTACACCTAACTGCACAAGGGTCTCATCAATAGCTGGACTATCTGATAAATTTTCCATCATTAAAAACACTAGTAAAATCCTTTCATGGCTATGAATATCCGTAAAACGAGACCCGAACACAATTTACATCCTTTTCACCAGATGTTTACAGAACGGGTATCTGAACTAGACCTAGCCCTAATATATAGAAAAACTACTAATTTAATTAAAGGCTAGGGATTGGCTAGAATTTAGAGAAAGGACGGAACAAAAGAATCACTAAACGAATCAAAACTAAGTACCAAAACGAATGTAAGATACAGATCTGAGAGAAATAAAGGTTATCTTGTGTCGAGATTGAATTAGGAAGAAGCGAAACTTTTTTGTAAGTAGCTTTTCTTTAACTATCTGTGGCAACCACCTGTCTTCTCTCAATTTTTTTTAAATGTAAATTTAGAATATATTATAGAACCTTTTCGTCACTTTTTCAAACCGAAATATCCCATTTTTTTGTTTTAGCTGATTTGTCAGTTAAAGCCATTTAAATTTTCTTTTGGGTTTTGGCCCTACCTTTAGTTAGAGCTGTATCTTCCTCTTTGACACCTTTGGTTCAGAGAGCATTAAATCTCTCAGAAAATTTAAAGTCGCTTTTGAATTTACTCTGACTTAATTCCTTTGATTAATGTATTTATTAAGCTCTATTCTGATCACAACAAAAAGCTGTGATTACCCTTTCAATAGCTCAGACCCTTCTTAGATTTTACTTTGATTTGTTTGCATGTCTATCATTTTTTCTTATCCCCTTTCCTTAGTTAAGACCGAGTCAGCCAAATCTATAGCATTATTGAAAGATAACTCAATCTGATAATTAATTAGTTTTAATATTTCTCTCTTTTTTAAGGACCCCAGTGGGTCCTTTCCCAAAACTTAAAATAAGTAGTGAGTAAAAAATTGGAATAGCCAGCCGCTAACGCGGCGGGTAACTCGCAAAAAGGAACCAAAGCTAATAGAATCCCCCCCCCCCTTAACTTGGAACTTAAGCTCAGTGTTTATAATAAATCTTACACACGTAATTCAAACTTTCTAGACACGGGGTTTTATTTACCCCCTAGATTTGTTCTCTGGTGTCTATACGGTGGAGTTTGATCCTGAAAAGAGGTCTGCCTCCTCCCAGCTCATTATTTTACGTACCCAGTCCTTTCTTTGCTGTGTATACAGCTAGGCTAGCCGATCTGTCTAAACAGCGGGGAATGAGAAGTGTTATTAGTTGAGCTAGGTGTACATTGGGAATCTAAAATTCCATGTACAAACTAGAAAAATTCAGTTAATAGCATCCTCCTCGTTGAAGTTATACTCTACATAAGATCCAAGGGGCATTTGTTCTTGCTAAGTGAAATAATTAGTAAATGCCTTCATTCGAGTTGAAATGATAAATTTGAGTCTTATCATGTTTGTTATTCCAACTTCTCTTAGCTCCCTTTGGATCCATTATTCTTGTTTCTCTCATTCTTTTTGAAGAAACAGTAGTACCCCCTTCCCCAGATAACTGGAAGAATTTACATTACCAGATAATTTGGATTAAAGGATTCTAATACTTTCAAATGTACCATTGAAGAAACTATTTTGTTATGGGTTGTGATAGAAAAATTAGTATTTGAATCAAACGTATTCTTATTAGTCAAAGATAAAACCTGGCTTTCTCAATAAATCAGATATGAATGGCCTAGGTTTATTTCCCTATTGTTATTCCTTATAATTGAACCGGATGCTGTAATTTCTCCAATATACGTATTAATCGAATTGTATTTTAACGCTGATTTTGAATATCTTTGAATTATTTCATTTAATTTAATCCATCAAAAGTTATGAGGAATTAAGAATTATTGAACTATAAATTTTGACGTCTCAGAGCTTTGTTTCCACAGCACGATCAGGTCTGACTTAAGAGATACGAATTCTTATAGGCTAGCAGGGGTTAGAAACATTCTTCTAAGCTGTGGCGATGACAACTTTTGGTGTTTGTAGGGATGAAAAAACGTGGCCTCTTCTTCTCGGGCTATCTGGAGGTCAGATTCCTTTGGGAGCATTTACCTTGGAGACTTACGAACTAATTATCTATTATTATATCTATTATCTATTATTAGATTCAGACATATAAAATGAAACAAACACAGATAAAAAAGACAATAGATTTATTGAACTTACATACTTAGTTGCACAGCAACGGGTCACTTCAATGACAATAATGGTGACCGAGATGAAAGAGTTAAAACTTCTATCTCAATGGATCTTCTCAAGTCTGACTTACGATTAAAAAATTAAAAAAGCACATCTACCCCACTACCAAACGCAATTCTTTCGTTCTGCGCTGTAAGGACTGCTCGCCATTGGCTCAAGAGGACCAAGGATGTAAATCTTTCGTCCAATGAATTCTTTTAAA
>JAQQPU010004969.1:0-10653 GCA_029168905.1 Artemia sp. Kazakhstan ARC1039
TTGGTCCTTTGGGAGCCCTGGGAGCCCGGTGAGGGCCTTTGGGGGTCCGGGGGACCTTTGAGGACCGGGGGAGGGCCTTTGGGGTCCGGGAGGGGCCCTTTGGGGTCCGGTGGGCCAGTTGGGAGCCTGGGGGGCATTTGGGGACAGGATGATGGCCTTTGGGGGTCCGGGGGGTCCTTTGGAAGCCCAGAGAACCTTTGAGGACCGGGGGCTTCCTTCGGGGTTGGGGTAGGGGGATCGGAACCCTTTGGGGTTGGGGTAGAGCAATCGGGGCCCTTTGGGTTGGGGTAGAGCAATCGGGGCCCTTTGGGTTGGGGTAGAGGACCTCACAACACTGTTCAATTGAAACTTGTGTATTATAACGACCACACTCAAAACCTCCTCCAAAATTTCTTCAAAAATCATATTTTATAATGTCTCTAAGTGTTTCGCCGAAATAATTCCATAAAATAGCTAAAACGGTTTCGCCAAAATTACCCCCCAAACGGAATTTCAGCATGTTCCTTTTGTTTGGCATCTCTGCGCTAATGCATTTCAAATTATTTGGAAACCTTTTCGCGCGCTAAGATCAAAACATCTGCCTCGGAAACGATTCTCTTGTTAGAACTCCAAATTAATTCCCCTTTCGTGAATCAATTCTCTATAGAACAACAAATTAATTCCCCTTTTGTGTCAATCAATCAATCATGACATCATGTGTGATCTAACTGTTTCTCGGTGACAATTCTCTTTGGAAATGCAAGGACATTAATTAACTTGACGTCATCTGTCAGACATTAATTAACTGTTTCCCGGGAACTCGTAACATTTGGCTCGGAAACAACAATAACAAATACTATTTCTGGATCATAACATCTGCCTCGAACAACAACAGGAAGGAAGTTTCATTAACTGTTTCCCGGAACCTCATAACATCTGGCTCGAATAACAACAACAAATACTATTTCTGGATCATAACATCTGCCTCGAACAACAACAGGAAGGAAGTGTCATTAACTTTGCCTCGAACGACAACAACATTGATCCCATTAACCACGTGTTCTCCCAAATGACTCTATCGCGTGCCCAAAACAACAACAACAACATTGAACCCATTAACCACGTGTTCCCCTAATGACTCTATCGCGTGCCCAAAACAACAACAACAACATTGACCTTGACATTCGTTGAGAGCGTGCCAAAAACACACCTGGAGAAAGAGACCATGAAGAAAGAGGTCATTGACCGATTACGCAATCATTCTCCCTAATGACTCTATGCCCATATATGGTGTTCTCGTCGGAGCTCATGAGGCATCTCTACTTGCAGGCTTGTTTTAGTTTTGACAACATTTTTGGAGTAACTAAATTTCAGATGGGAGGGCGGGGGGGAACTGGGGGCTGGATGAAAACTGAGCTCTGGGAGGAGAAGTGTCCCCCTCTGTCCCATAGAAAATTAAGCCCCTGACCACAACCCATTGCCACTTAGTGGTTGGAGAAGTGTAGGCATGTGGTTCTGGAACCGCTCAAAGTTGCAAAATGAAAGCTGCAATGATGAAAAGCGCTATAAATTAGTTTGTTGTTGTGAGGCTACGTATGTAATTTTGACTCCTAAATCAATATTCCTGTTTTTTATGATTGACTTTTGTGTTTTCAGTAAAGCGCTAGTTTTCTGTAATCCTACAAATATAGGGAAATATCACCAGTTAATTTATTTGCATTAGTTTTATTGATATATGTAAGACAGGCTGTGAAGAAATAATTAACCCAATAACGCCCAAGACCAGTTATTGGTAAAAATTGTCAGTGTTTGCTTTAGTGCATTGAAATATGCTTCAGTCTTAAGATTTGTAGTACCAAATATTTTTTTTCGCACTAACGGTGTAACCATGGTGCTATGTTCCCATATGGGAGCATTAGGCGTATGGGAATGCGTTAGTGTTAGGATGTATGGCAATACTGTCATTGGAACTGAAAGAAATATATAGATACGCATCTTTTGTCATGTTTATTGAAACTTAGTATAAAAGACAAATCCAAGTTAAGCATGGAATTGCTCGTGGTATCATTTCAAGTACAGTTTGACGCAGCACTCTCTGCACTCTAGCCGTGTTTTTTTTTTTTTTTTTTTTTTTTCACTCTTGACATAAACCCTGCTTCTCTACCGTCACCAGTACATGAACGGTGGAAAACTTAGGGTAGGTCCGCAGAGACCCTGAGCTCCCGGCATAACCTGGTTGGTAGGTTCCGTTGTTGAAAAGATATTGAACTACTTTAAGGAGGAATTTTGGCTGTGGGATCTTTCCAGCCACGTCACCGTCACGCAAGTGACGATAGAACCACCAAGCTACGACCATGAGTGTGCAAAGAAGTTTTTGGGCTATGATTCATTACCACTTCTTTCCTTGCAAAATTGGTCAGTATGCTGGCAATGCAGCATCAACTAGGTCAACGTCTCCCGTTCCCTGATTATAATTTTTAATAAGGCGTGGCTGTTTAATTGGAACATCTTTTAACCCTCGCGTGGAAAAAATTTTCCCAAGATGGACTGCCTGCCACAGACTGTTCCGGAACCCTTTCCTATATTGTGCCCCGTTCGTTACTTCACCTCCAGAAATGAAAAAACCTTTGTCCCCTTCATTACTGATAAAATAAACCACTAGCTTTCTTTTTTTATTATTTGGTACTGATGATACCCAAGTTTTATATTCGTTCGCTTGTTTTGTTCCCTCCCCCTTTTTATATGTTCCTTTTTTAATGCATATTTATCGTTTTTTTTTAGTTTTATCAGTTTTTACCTTTTTAACTTGGTGACATTTTGCAGTTTAATATTTTTTTTTACTAAGGAATGATTTGCCATTCTGACATTGTTGTCCTGGCATTGTTTACCAGTTTTTTAGTTGCCGTACTTTCTTATAATTTTTTTTGCTTATATTGTTTTTCATGATGCCAAAATGCGAATCCGGCCTTTCGGGGCTTGTGATAGAAATTTTTGAAATAGATATTTTATCTATCATATATTATCTGTTTGTTCGGTCATTAAGTTTCTTTTTGCCTGGTGAAGCGCTCTATGGAATTGTAGATGGTTGCTACACAAATGGCTTTGCTATCATTCCACTTGACAGCTAAAATCACCCCCTCTAACCTGTTGTCATAATAACCACGTACCTTCTTTTCTATAACTATGGTTTCTTCGAGACAAGACCCCTTCAAGCCTATTTCATGTACAGTGCCTGTGGCATGAAATCCTTGCGAGGGAAGCAGTGTGAGAAGATTGTGACTAGTGAAGAAATTATCAATGCAAACTTCATGACGGGCTGCTTAATTAATAGCAGGCAATAGGTTTGCAACCACCTTTGGACCTATGAGGGCTTCTGACTATTGCTCATTCCTCCCACAGAAGATACGATTTCGTAGGTATATCCATAAGAACAAGCTAGCACCCATGCTTTGTATCCACACCGAAAGGGTTTTCTTTGGCTAAAAACTTGCAGCTGTAACGACCGAACAAATATATCATTTGTCCATCCAAGAAAAGTTCCTGACGGAACGTCCCATACTGCTGAAGTTTGGTATTCTTGGAATCTACAAGTAGCCTCAATTTAACCATCTTGTCGCTTTCCAGGAGCTCATTGTTGTTTGTAAAGTGAGGGCTCTTCTTCAGATTCTGAAATCTGTTGGGGCTCGTTGACTCTTCCAACTGCAAGAATGAGTAGATCGTCTAGCCTGGACCAGTACATTTTCTCACTGGGAAGGCAATGATATCCTGAAAATTGCAACATTCCAAAAAAATAGCCAAGTTCTTAAATGCTCAGTGGGAAGCTAATACCACCATTCTGAGAAGCATATCATGTTGTTTCCTGTACGATTTTTGCGCTAATTGTTTCGTCGTGGGATTGACAAAAAACTCATATTAGATCATAGTTACCATGTGACTGAGTTTGTCTCCCCAATGCAGTGATTCTGTTGGAAAATCTCCAAACTTTACTCTCTTTTCCGTTTTTGAATATGTCTTCGTTTTGTTTTTTTGTAGGTCCATATTTTTAGAGGTTTATCTTGAAGACTGCCCTTGCGATACTGTTATGACTGTTTTCCTACGGCGGCTTAGTGGAGTGTCGTCTAAATAATCAACATCCAAAGTTGAAGTGGCAGGAATCCTAGATGAATCATATCCAGCTACATCGTCTGTTAGAGAAGTATTGGTGATACCAAGCTGTATCATCCCCGCAACATTACTTGGAAGATCATTCAAAAACTCTTTGTAGTACCTCTCTTTGTTTTTACGAGCTTACAAATTCTTTGAATTGTATGAATGAAATAGAAAAGCTTATTTTTTTTTATCTGTATTGAACTTAACTGCATCGGAAGCCTCTTTTCTGGGTCAGTATATGAAATGAAAGGAAACGTCTCGTAAGCACTTTGTCTGTAAAAAAAAATCTAGAAACAGTTTCCTGTCGTTAAAGTGGTTTATAACAGGATAATGAACTATTTAGAGATAAGAGTTCCTTTTAATTATAAACAAAGGAAGAAATTTTGTTTGCTGGCTTTAGATTAGTTGTCTATTAAGGATTCTTAAAATTGCCTGAAATCACTTTGGCAATTAACATAACAATTAGCAAGTCAGAGGCCGCACTCTGGCGCTTCCTAAGTAAAGTAATGTACCTACAATCATGGGAGTAGGGAAGGAGTCAGGGGAGGACAGCTGCCCCCCTCTAGAACTTCAAATTTGCGCTAGACATTAACGAGAAATTTTTGTATGTTGGAATTTTTTGTTGGATGTTACCTGGTAGATGGTTAAAAAAAGCTGGAAACAAACAAAAATTTCCAAATATCGTTTGCGATATCAACATTTACGTTTCGATCTTCAATATTGATTTTCGGTCCAATATATAGATAGGAGACTGGTCCACGATCGGCTGATTTTGACTTGTTTAATTCTCTATGAGTTGATTCAAGCGGTAAGAAGTTGCTGAGCATGCCAAAGCAAAAGTAACTCATTCAATACCATCCTTGAAAAAGACAATTAGAAATACTCCGCCATTTTTCCACCTGGATTCCTCTCTATCCAAGGGATCAAGAGTGCCAAACCTGGGCCACCCCAGCACTGGTTCGGCCGTCTCTGGCTTATATTTGGCCACCAAACAAAAGAAAAGGAAAAGTGACCAGGGGAACATTAAAGCTTGTATTCCGGCTATAAAATTAAGAAAGAATATGGTCAGCATAAAAACTAAAAATTGAATTTCATTAAGGTTTAAAAAAAAACTAAAGAGTATTAATTTCTAATTATACGTTGACTGGTCAACACCAAAAGTAAGCCGCTCCGCTAATCTTGGTGTTCTACCTGTCAGTGGTGGCAGTTTTATTTCAACTTCTGTCTTTAACACAATATCCATCTCGTCAGTTAGCGCAAAGTCTCTTGCTCCAGTCTCCTTCCAAAAAAGGACCTTAAGTTCTCCAGTTGCTACTTTTTCAAATGTCTTGTTTCAAATATCTTGTGGTCTGAACATGTGTTTATATAGGCCTCGCTCCAGGTGGTTAAAGAAAGCACCTACACTGTGACGGTTGAAAGCAGTTGTCCGTCATAGGCTTGTACTTTCTGGCGTTTTTACTGATATAGTTTTAAGGCAATCCATAAAACCACGGTACAAATCTTTACCTGTAATTCCTCCACTGTCTCCACTGCCTATGCAGTTCCGTTATCCGGTACCTTTATACTCTTAATAATGGCATAAGTGTATGCAAATTTACAAGCTTCTATGGGAATACAGCTATCGTTTTCAAGTAAGTTTTTAGTCCCTTTTTCTTGTTCCTCTGTAAATATTTATCATGTGTTTTCTTCCGGATCACAGCCACCTTTCTTTCTTTTCTCTTCTGTTTTACTTTTAAACATTTTATCTTGAATGAAATTTAACAGAAAAGAATGGAACTTCAGTTCACCTACTGTTCTGACAGGATTAAACAACGCCAGAATTAACACAGTTTTGGGTTTTAAGCTTGCCTTCAACCTTTAAATATGCTGTTTACACAGCCTTTACAAGCATAGCCCACTTTTGGACACCTTGGTACGGCATGCAGAATTTACCCCAGGTCTTGTAACCGAACATGGGAGTTCGCTATCCCGCAGGATGAAAAAATACTAACAGCAAACTAGTGAAGATGGCACGTCTCGGAAGCTGCCAAAAACAGGCAAATAATAAGAGAATACAATGTGAGTTTACAACACGAGGTTTCTAGTATTCGTAATTAGGCGTAGGCTTTCAGACAAAATTGAACAAAAATCCAGAGTTAATCACCTTAAAATCTGATCCAATCTGATATTTTTGGTAAAAGTATTAATTAAGGTCAGACATTTTAAAAACATACACTGCCATCTGTAAGAGCTTTTATAATCCACCAGAAGCCCCATAGGTTCTTATATTGGATCTGTTTGCTTCGGCTAAACATGGGCCAGTCTCCCCTATACCAATTTTGATATTTAATTTTGCCCAACTGTAAACTTTGGAATTGAATTCTTAGAAGAAGCTGTTATCTAACCGTAATGTGATTTGTGTCAAACGCTTTTGTGGTGTTTATGTTTTCTTTGGAACTGGAAGTTAGATAGTGGGTCTCTTATAGAATGACTAGTTTCTAAAGACCTATATTCAAAGGACCTCGGGAAGTATTATTAAGACCCCTCCCCCCTCCATCACAGAAGCGGCTGCCCCCCTCTACACAAGATGCTGCCTATGCCCATGCCTACAATGTATTAACTTTTTTTCGTGGTCCACTTCGTATGGTAGGGGTGGTCATAGAAACTTCAGAGACGGCTTATTTAATTGCAAATTGAAAGTTTCAGTTCCCTTTTTAAGAGACAAAGTGATTATAGGGCACCCCCCCCCCTGTGCCCTTGGCCCCCCAAGACGTCCGATTAAAATTTTGAGACAGCTTTCGTGTTCAAAAAAGTGGAAAGGTTCAATAAATATGCCTTTAGGGATAATGTGACCCCAATAGTTCCTGGGGTAAGGGCTGTAAATAATGCAGATCGCCAATTATTTACACATATGTTTTGTAATGGAAAAGTGTGACTTGTTTTGTGTTGGATGTGCAATTGGCTCGAAACTTTCAAGGATTATTTCTTGAGGTCAAAATATTCAAACTTTTTGTTGTAGGAGGAAGAAGCATCGAAGGGCTTAGAAATGGGCCATTTCCGCCTTTTGTCAATTTCAAACTTAGATTTGCAGGACCTTCGTCCAAGAGGAACTTAACACCCCCCCCTAAAAAAACAAACAAAAAAAAATCAAGGGATCGGCTCCCTTCCTCACATAATAATGAGACCCATAAAAGGACCAAAATTCATTTTTTGATCATTTCGAAAAGGACTTCAAAGCTTTTGTTTAAAGGGAGGGGCCAATAAATGTTTCCGTCTAACCTGATTTGCCTAAGATTTTTAACACTTTGGCACAGTGGAACCTTAAATTTATTCACGCTGAAGCTGTGAGGTAGATCAAAAGACAGTATGTTCATCCAGGTTGTCTAAATAACATACCTAAAATGTTGCAGTAACTACTGGAAGAATTTAGCAAGAACTTTCAGGGAATGTTTGGGGAGGGCAAAGGAACTCAAAATATTATTAGGCAAGAGTAAATACATAATTTTTTGCTTGAGGAGGGCAACTAAACTTGGGATCCCCCACTGATATTTTCCATCTCTCCACACCTATGATCAGTGCAGTTTTTAACCTTCTGGGGGTGGGGGTAATTTTGGAAGAAAATTTGATTGTCTCAATTCTTTAACTGGATGTTTTTTTTTCTTTTTAGCCTGATCGGCTTTAAAAATCTGGCCATTTAGACACCTCAATGAAAATATCAGGACGAAGGGAATCTCAATCAGAACAGAACATATCAAGGAAACAAACCTAATTATACTCATTCGTGACTTCTTCTTCTTTAATAACAAAGCAGAACTCTTTAATTAATTACCATGACGCGCATTTCTTGAAACAAACAAACCTTTATATCAAAATATAATATAAAAACGTTATTTTAATAAAATGGTGGACTAAGGCAAGTGTATGTTCAAGAGCATTCGCAGGAAGAATTTAGGGATGGTTTCAGCCCTATGGTAAACCGAGATTTATGCATATTTTCAATTTATGTGAATGATAATTCCCCTGCCTATCCACACAAAAATTTATAGTAAAATTGTTTTTAAAAATTTCAAGGCAAGAGCTACAGGTGCTCGAAAATTCTGACAAACATTCAAGATTTGTCTAGACTTTCAATTACGGTCCACTATTTCAATTCTTAATCAGAGACAATGAACACACTTTACACATATTAACCAATTAACCAATTAAGAACGATCAAATATAAGTTTTAAAACTTATTTTCTAGAAAATAAGTTTTGCCGAGCAGCAATAAATTCACGTAGTACTTCAAGCTTAAAACGAATAGAAGTCACTACCAATGAACAAATGGAACCCTAAATGAAAACGAATTAAAATGAATAATCAGGTGAAATCTAAAACAAACAAAAAATAGGCTACCAATCCTTTAGCCTTGTAAGACCCAGAGCGTCAGTTCGGGTTGAAGGAACAAAAGAATATGTCAGTTGCGGTTGAAGGGACAAAAGAACATATTTGAAATTTTCTTATATAGTTATAACATTGGATAACCAAAAACTGCTAAAATGTTTCGGAATTGATATCATTATATATTATATTATATATATCATTTATTGATATATGATATCATTATACAATCGGTCTGATGCTCTGGTCTTTAGAAGATTTCCAGGGCGGTAGCCTTACTCCTGTTTGTAGTATTTTTTGTTTGTTGGAAGTTTGACTTGTATATTCATTAAAAGAAATTTCATATTTGATTTATTCATCTATAGCAATATGTGCTAAACTTCTGTTTTATGTGACTATTTATTTTGTTTTCTTTTCATTTCAGGTTTCATTCATTCACTGATTGCAATTTCTGTTTGTTTTTAGTGTGCATTATTATATGAATTTATTTTAGCTGAACATAGGTTTTACTACAGCTCTTTGAAATTCTTTGAAAACTCCGTTTTTGGAAAACGAATCTCACTAACATAACTGTTGAACAGCATGACATTGAAATTGCCAAATATCGTTTTCGACGCGTAGTGCATGTTACTTTAAGATTTTTATTTTTTTAGTTTTGTCTATCTTATGGATATTGTATAAAAGAAGTGAAAATGACAATGCGTGAGTGAAATGTTCTTAGAGCCTCCGTTTACAAATTTAGCTACTCATTTTATGCTAAAGCTTCTGAAGACCTCTTTATATTGATCCGCGGCTTTAGGGCTAGTGCGACAAATTGCACTACTACTGTTACTGATAAAAATAAACACAGAAGACTGAGACCTTGAGAAACAGACATTTTCCCCCTAACCATTTATTTTTAACCGTTTCGCTGCCATGGTAATTTCTTGATGCTATTGCATGTTTTGCAGTAGCAAAATATGTTACAAAAATGCAATAACATATGAAGTGAAGATGATAATGGTTAGCAATCCCTTTTGGGTGTGTAACCAGTTGACCCACTGAATTCAAATGGGAAAAGCACTACTTTTGAATTAGTCCTCGTCACCATTACCAGGAGTCAAAATTTAAAGCAAAAATCAATTTAAGCATTCAACCAAAAATTTAAAAAGGTTTAAGTAGCATTTAGGAAGATCAATATTTTTCACCGTATATGAAAAACTAGCCATAAGACATGATTTAGCAATAAAAATGTTGGTAATGGGTGATAATGATGAAAGGAAAGCAATATTGTTAGTTGGACTGTAAGAAGTATTGCTAGGGAAAAGATGAATAGAAGACGTCTTCAAATGCTTGATTTAGACCTCCCTATGGTAGTCATAAACCTCTACCCCCCGGAATGAATTGTTTTACTACTATTCCAAGTAAAAAAAAAAAAAAAAAAAAAAAAAATCGGATTAACGACGCTTCTTGGCTACTAAGGTCCTCGCTTTGGCCCTGCAGCGTGTCGCTACAGCAAGATTCTCGCTGCTTCTCATCTTACCAAGCTAAGGTCAAAACCCACTGCCAGGGTTGTCACTCAGCAGGTTTTTTGGGTGCCACTTTGGGTGGCAAAATAGTGTCAATTTCGTATAAAAAGTGTCATTTTCCGAAAATTTGCCGATTGCGATCTTCGCATCGCTCGCGCTAGTACTAACAAGCTTTTCAAGTTGAAAATATTGGCCAATCGGTTTGGGATGACATCCGCGTAGTTTTCCGCATTTTTTAATTTTCAAACATGAAAAGTCGGCTCTAATGCCATCCATAAACTACAAAAAGTAATATTGATTTTACTTAGACGGTGCTGATTATCTGCTTTGTGCGGCACTTCCACTCTTGTCAACTTTCTAGCCCTCCCCTTAAAACCTAATAAAGCGAAAATGGTGCTTACTCTATAAAATGGGAATTCGCCTCACAAAGTACTTATTTCTTTTTTTTGTTCTGAGTAGACATTGCTCATAGCGCGAAAAAAGGAAGAAAAAAGAAAAGAGAAAAAGCCGTCCGAGCATTTTTTTCTGTTGAGAAAACGGAAAAAAGGGACAGTAATACTCGTCTACATTGAGAGTTGTTCATCCAGTTTTTCCACAAATGGCATACAATGAACTATTTGGCCTATTACAGTACGTTTGGGTATTTGAAACTTTTCTC
>JAQQPU010004969.1:10663-28865 GCA_029168905.1 Artemia sp. Kazakhstan ARC1039
GAAGTGCGTCCACTCCTTTTTTTGGTGGTGATTTATCATTTGATTTCCAAAATGGCTGTTATTTATGATCAATGTGATGATGATGAAGCATAAGATTTATGATTAGTATGAAAGAGCATAAACATAGCAATAGAGTGTATTTAAGCACAGTGAGACAGACAAATTAAAGAAAAAAGGATATTGATGCTTCTACATTAACAGTTTTCCTTCCAGTTTTATTTTTTGAAAAAAGTTCTTTTTGGTAAAAAAGTGCTACTTTGAAAAAAATACCACTTTTACTAAAAGCGGTAAGTGCCACGAATAGTGTCACGTTTCCCGAAAGGTGCCACTTTAACAAAAAGTGTCAAAAGTAGCGCAGAAGTGTCACAGGTGGCAACCCTTCCCAGTGCGCCACCACAGGACTACTCATCCAAAATAATATTCTAGAGTCTGTTATAAAATGCAAAATAGTAGCGCTATCTCTTTTCACAAATTAATAGGTACGGTACTTACAAAAGAAACTGACGAAATGAGCTTCAGAAAGACACACAGACTGTAGAATAAACAAGATTAATGTCTTTTCAAAAGCCAAAGAAAAGAAACACATAATCATGGACATGTTGAAGCATAGAAAGGAGCTTTCATTAAAAAGAAAACGATGCTTGGCCTTAACGGTATTTGTTACCTTAGGCTAGTGTGTTGTGCTTTTACTGAAAATTCATAATTTAATTTTTCGATTTAACTATTAGGGAATAGACAAAATTTTTTAAAAATGTGATAGTAAAACTGGAAAGACAAGGGAAAAAGTGAAGATAAAGGTCCTCTCCCTTCCAAAAATGTCAACTGGGGTTATTCTGCATATTGTGAAGTAAGAATTATTTTCTTAACATGTTTCCTTATGTAGGCTACTGGACTGCTCCTAGACTTGTACCAAATATTTATCTTAACACTTGCCAGCAACACAGTGGTGTAATTGGTCACAATCCTGATGGGGGGGGGGGGTCAAAGTTGGAGCCAGTTTTCTCAAATCAAGTAAAAATGATGGTGAAAAATGATTCATATAGCACCAAAAAGGCAAAGGTAAACTAAAGAAAACTGATATGTTTCTCTTGCTGCTTGAATTGTCCAGGCTTATTCTTAGTTTTGCCAAGGCTTTTGAGGAAACTAAATTTAAGCAGGGAGGCAGCAACCTTGACTAGCCACACTTCTTGAAAAAGTTTTTGATCATGTCCTCTTGTTCTTGAAAAATTATATGGTAAATTTTTACCAGATCATATTATTGACTTACAAATAAAGTAAATATACCACTTGATGCCCTTTTTTATGCTCTTTACAAATATAATCATTTTTGTTGGAAATAAATTTTAGCCCCCTCCCCTATATATGCCAATTCAGGGTATATATTTGCACATTATTTGGGTGGGGGAAAGTTTAATCTTACCTCTTATTTACATCAGAAATAAAATTAACCCCCACCTTTGTAATGTGCAAATATATACCCTGAATTGGTATAAGTAGAGGTGGTGATAAAATTCATTTCCTACAAAAATGATTATTATATTTAGAAAGATCATAAAAAAAGCATCAAGTGGTATGTTTACTTTATTTATAAGTCAATAATATGATTTGGCAAAAATTTACCAATTATACAGTTGAAAGATGTTTAGGATAAGCTTTTTATGGTTGAGCAGCTTAAATATAATAATCATTTTCCCTCTCTTCTAGTGATAAGCCAGTATGGGTAAATTCAATTTTTCAAGCCAACAGGAGTAAGAGATGTCATAGAGACCTCTGATGTATTAAGTTGTAAACTTTTGAATTGACTCTTAGAGTTTCCTGGTCTGATTTATAAACCTTGTTGACAATGCTAATACCAAACTCTAGCTTTGGCTAAATTAAACCTTTAAAAAGCTTTGAAACAACTGAGAGAGAACAACTACTGAAAGTTCTCTTAAACATACCAAGTCTGACTGGCTTTTGCAGCAACAGCCTGAGCATATAAACTAAACTTTAAGTTTTTTTCAACAATAGACCCAGGTCTTGTTCAGTATGACTACTGATAATGGGTTGTCTTGTCCTGTCCACTACTTCATTGAGTATTCATTTCTTGAGTTTTTTTTTTTTATCAAAGTGGATTACTTTGCATTTGTAGACATTGAACTCCAGCTTCCAAGTCTGCCTAGAAAGTAAATTAGTCCAAGTCTACCTCAATGGTTTGTATTTTATCTAGACTTTTGACTGAACTAATTCCTTTTGAATCATCTGCATAAAGGCTTATTTTATTTTTGATGGTAGAAGATACATCATTAATAGAAATATTGAATAATGTTGGGCCTTGAGGCACTTCACTTCTCCCTTCCACAACATTAGACAGAAGTATTTGCCCATTTTCCCCAAACACTTTTACTACTTGTTTTCTATTACTCAGAAAAAGCATCACCCAGTCAGTAATTTTTATATTAATACCAATAGCTTCTACCTTAATTAGCAGTCTCCTGTGGCACACCTTATTGAACACTTGCTCTTTAAATCTAGAGACTTCTGGAAAATCTGGGTAAATAGAAGAGACAGTTCTGCATGTGCCTCTTTTAGAAGTCAAGGTTGAATGCCATCTGGTCTAACTGATTTGTTTGGGTTCAGGTTTTTAGGGTGGTTTTTCAGGTCTACTCTACTGATAATAATAGGTGACATTTCATTTGGAGATGAATGTCTATTTACATGATCAAGTAATAAACTTTTAGTGGCACACCATGAATCTTCTACACTCATTACATCAATGAAGTACCAATCATATTCTGCTGGTCCTATTCAGATTAGACTATATTCTGTATACATATTTTTTCTGAATAATGAACTTTTTGGGTATAATCTAAACCTACAGCCTATGATGATATGATCAATTGGACTGATTGGTGTTAAAAATGCTATGCTCAGAACTGACTTATGGTCACTAACTAGAACAAGATCTAGTAATGAAGGCTCTTGGCAATTCCTGTATCTAGTTGGGAAATTTACTATCTGGTACAAAAAATCTTTTTTAGACTTTCAAGAAAAGGCATAAGTGAGTCACTTGTGGAGTGACCATAACTGTCTATCCATTGAACTAATAGGAGGTTGAAATCTGCAACTGCAGTTACACCCCCACCCATCTTGGTATTCACTGTTATTTAATTAGTTAAAGCAAGGAGAGGATCTTCAAGGATGTCTACATTCCCAGGATATTTTCTAGGCCTTGGATTCATTCCTGAAAGGTTTATTCACCTAACTCAACTACTTTCCAAGTTAGCAAGAAGCCTTTAAGCTAGAACTTCACCAAGTTATGTATAAAAGAATTTTTTCTATCATGAAACGTTGTGTAGGAAAGTGAATGAATTTTTCAAGACCTAATCCAGATCTTAAAATAGTCCCTCAAGGAGTTTTTTGAAGTACCTAGCTCCATCTCATATCCCTTCAAAGGGCAGCAACCTTTTATAATTTCTGTCTTATAAAAGTGATTTCAAGACAGTTCCATTACTAACATAGAGACAAGGAGAGCCTGATGCATTTTTATGTTATTCTTAAAAAGGAATAGCATTTGCATTTCACTTGCAAATCTAATTTATAGCCTTAAATACACCCTGAAGTGACTCCTATTTCCCGTCACTACTTGACAAGAGTAGTGACAATAAAAGCAGTATTGTTAAATTCCTTATTTTTTGTTCCTTTTTATTATAATAATTGTTACCCTGAAAATGTATTTTGCACTGCTGGTCCCATATTTAGTTATAAAGATATATCTCTTTGTTGTTTATTATCTCATGATGCATCAGTTGTATTTTGGTAAAGTGGGTTTGCTAAATAGTTTTCACTGGACTTATGAAAACCACTGTGTTTAAGGGGATATGGTACCTAAAACTTATTGCTTGATTTTCAATCTCTCTCTTGTTGGTAAATTGGTCATTGGACAAAGCTTCAATTAGCCACCTCTCCAGGAAACTTTCAAAAAGAATTAATTTAGCTAGAAACTAACCTAGCTAGCCTAACCTGAATATGTGAGGGTTTTTATTTATCCATTAACTTGTCCAGGAATGGCTCACAGATTGCCATATTATCCATTAACTTGTCCAGGAATGGCTCACAGATTGCCATATTAGATGGTACTCTTCCATCCACAATTTCAGGTAATAAAGCTTCCATATAAAATCTATGGAGCTTCAGAAACATTTTTTGTTGCCATAAATTTTTTTGCAGTTGATTTTTTCCACATAGATATCTCCTTTGCCAAAGCAAACAACAAAGAATCCTAGGTCAAGGTTGCAAGACTTCAGCTGCATCTCAACTTGATAAAAATATTTATGGTTCCTCTTTAAATTGATGCTGTTTTTATTATAAAGGAAAAGATCTTTATTTCTATTAAGCATTTGTTTTGCTTCTTTGGGTTTGGCCAGGACACAGTTTCTAAAATGTAGAATATGTTAGAAAAATATGTGGGAGGGGTTGAAATAGCCAGATACTATGAATATATAAATAACTAAATTAGAAAGAAATGTTTTGGTAATTTTGAAGTAACCCTTACCAGGGTCTTAACCTAACCTAAATAGAAAAAGTTCACTGATAAGGACTGCAAGATATGTCAACACAATACACAGTAAAAACATGTATAAGTATAAAGTCACAAATTTTTAGTATTTTTTTTATATGTGCAGTAAATAAAAACTAATGCAGGAATACATTTTCTTTGAAGCAATGCCTGCAGTTTTATTTACCCTTGGCTTACCTAAAAATGGCTCTTGGGTTGCTATATTATGTAGTATCCATCCACTATTTCAGGTTATAATGCTTCCAAGAAATTTTATCTTTGGAAATTTTGTTGGGAATTAAATTTGAAAGTCTGTTTTTCTTGGGTTTTGCCTTGGATACTTGTTCTAAGAAACCATAATTTCTGTTCATTTCGAGTTTTAATGTTGCTCCTTACTATATATTAAAAAAAAATGATTTTTTATTTAATTGCTGAACATTTCCAAATAAGGCTTTTAAATCTGGCTCACGCACCATGGAAAATCTCTCTCTCCCTCATGGGAAACTCCTATGTGGAAATTTACTCCCACATAAAATGCACCCTCTGGTCAGTTCCCTCCTTGCTGAACATTCTACAAGATTTCTTGTGGACAATTCAGTCAGAAATATTCACCTTAGAATACTTTCATTTGAAAGATACATTAATTTTTAATCGTTTTCTCAATCACTCTGGAAATCCCCCCTTCCATGGAAATCTTTTCCCAGAAATCAAAACACACTGAAAATACCCCAGATAATTCCCTGTAGCATCTTCATATGCAAAATTGAGTTGGCAAAAAGAAAGCAAGACAATTAAAAAAAAAAAATTGTATGGGAATTTTGTCAACTTCCTAAAATTTTCTAAAAAGTTCACTATTCTCTAAAATTTCTCCTGAAAAGTCCATCCCCTAGAAATTTCTCTCCCCACAAAAAATTCTACCTATGGAAACCCACCCCAAGCACAAAATCTCCCCCCCCCAAAAAAAAAAAATCTGTATGCTTCCAAATAACAAATGCTATAGGTAAACAATGGGCAAATTTCTTAACTTATAGCCCACTCCCCATGGACAGTGGAGGGGGGGAGGGGAGTCATTTTATCCCTAAAGACATAGGGTACTTATGTATTATAGTGACCCCACTCAAGAAGTGAAGTTAAGTGAAATATACCAAAATATGATGTAAATATAATACTTTATTAATAAAATTCTGGAAACTACAGAAGAAAATTATGGAAAGCAATGGAATTTTACTGTCAGCAAACCCCATGTTGACATGCAGACTAACTTCTTTCCTACTTGGCCTAGTTGTACACTTCCAAAAAGGGCCTTTGCTTAAAGAGTGTAAGTTCATGTTGTGTCCATTGATGCACTGTTTTGTCTTGGGCAACACCTCCCTTATCCTGGAAAAGTCTAATTGCCTCTTCTTCAGTCCTTGGCAAATTCCAAATCTTCATTTTAACATTCATGGTCAGACACTATTCTCTATCACTACATATAGCAAACTAAATAAATTTCATTTGTGGTCAGAGAAACCAGTTCTATTCAGATCAAGAACTTGAGTGGGGTTACTATAATACATAAGTACCAGACATAGTTATTGGATCTTTCAACTATGCTGAACAAAATGACCTATCAAAATTCTGATCAGATAACTTTTGGGGAAAAAGGGTTTTTGGAAGGGAGGCTAGTTGCTCTCTGATCTATTTGTTGCTTAGAAAGGGCACTAGACCTTATAATTTCTGTTCAAATGTACCCTTTCCCTATCTTTTAGAACCATTATTCTAACCAAGCAACAAAACTTTGGAATAGTTTACCTGATACTATAGCTTCTGTGCAAATGGTGCAAACATTTAAGAGTGCTCTTGTTGAAGCTGAGCTCTATGAAAAACAGTTTCTGTAATATAGTTGGTTGTATTGTTTGAAGAATATTTTGTGTTTTACAGTGTTGCTGTTAAGTTGTCATTTCTTATATTTGTACTGCAACAAGCCTATGGCTTTCTCCTGTGTTGGATAAAATAAATTAATAGAAAATTATTTTGATAATGATCACCCATGGGAAAAAAAACAGAAGAAACAAATAACAGGCATCTGTGATCTTTCTTCTGGCAAAAAAAGCAAAATATATAGGAGGTTGAAACTTCTGCAATAGGATTTTCTGATGTGCTAAATCTGATGATTTTTTAGGGGACTTTTAGGGGGTGGTGTTTCCCCCCTATTTGAAAAATCAGGCCAATTTTCTCAGGCTTGTAACTTTTGTTGGGTAATACTAAATGTCATGAATTTTATGTATTTGGAATCAGGTTGATACCAACATTCCATTTTCTAGAGTTTTGGTTACTATTGAGCTGAGTCACTCCTTACTTACAGTTCATTACCATGAAATGTTTGATTATGTTTAAGGAACATAAGGGGGGTAGGGGGTAGGGGAAAACTAGAAAAACATAAACAAGTAATATAAATTGTCATTGAAAATCAAATTTGAAAGTGTGTCCAAATTTAATAGGGAAGGGGCTGTAAGTTAGACAATTCGTTCATTGTTTACTGGTTCAGGTTCTTTTATTTACAAACTAAATACGTACAACTAAATTATGGGTATGCCTGGCTGAGAGTCTAGCTTGTATTACCAGGCAACCAATAACAAATAAAAACAACAAAAACTCAAAATATAACTGTATTTGTACACAATCACACTCTTTTGTAAAAAAAAAAAAAAAAAAAATATATGACTTACCAAGCAGGCACGTACGCAGGAATTTGTTTTGGGAGGGGGCCAATTTGTTTCGGGGGGGGGGCCAAATCCTTCAAACCCATTTTCTTGGAAAAAAACCCAAAAATTTTGGGACAATAAAAAAACTGGGGGATTTTGGGGGGGGGGGGAGCCGGAGGCCCCCCCCTCTGCGTACGTCCCTGTTACCAAGCATCACCCCAAGCCAGTAGCCAAATAGAGAACAAACTAAGACAAAACACCAAAAATAGTGAAGTGAAGCCATGGGGAAACCCTACCAAGAGAATGAGTCAGTAGGATGACCATAACTGAATTAAGAAAAATAAAAAAATGATCAAACAGTTAGTAAAAGAGTTTTCAATTGCCCCCGCAGTGTACCAACAGAAAGACTAATATTAAGACCCAACCCATGCACATTCCAAAGTTTGGTTATGCAGTGCCTGAGTGAGAACCTTGATATCTCAATGCATGCTTGGGGTTCAACATACTTGGAAGATCCCCTCATTCCATAATCATGCTCACATTGGTTAAATAGTTCCATAGCATAAAATTTTTTTGGTAGAATTTTAGCAAAATACTTAACACAAAACATCAGTCCATGAAAAGATAATAATAATTACATGGGTAATATCATAGGCAGTGCACTCGCGCTGCCTAAGTAAAGAACAATGTAGGCACAATGTATTATTTATTTATTCGTTTTTTTTTCTTTAGACCAGGGCACTTTGTATTGAAGGAGTTGTCATAAAAACTTTGAAAAGGGCTCATTTGATTGGAAATTGGGGTGGCTTGTCCCCCATTTTAATAGCCAAAAGTGATTGGAAGGCAACAAAGACCCCTTCCACACCCACCATTTCCCAAAACACATCCAATCAAAATTTTGAGATAGCCATTTTGTTCAGCATAGTTGATTTCCAGATAGAAATTATGTTTTTGAGGAGGACACTCCCCCACAGCCCTCAGGGCAAGGGTTGTAAGTTATGCCCAGGGAGCATATAAGGTTTTTATAGAAAGCATTGTTGTAGAAACTTCAAAAGAGACTCATTCAATTGGAAATTCAAAGGGCTAGTGCCCTTTTTAATAGTCGAAAGTTATATGACACCCCCCCCCTACAGCCCTCAGGGCAAGGGTTGTAAGTAATGCCCTGGGGGCTAATAAGATTTTTATAAAAGCATTGTTGTAGAAACTTCAAAACGGGCTCATTTGATTGGAAATTGAAATGGCTAGTGCCCTTTTTAATAGTTGAAATTTGAAGGCACCTAACACCCCTTTCACGCCCACCATTTATCCAAATACATCCAGTAGAAAATTTTGAGATAACCATTTTGTTCAAAGTAGTTAAAAGGTCTGGAAATTATATCTTTGAGGATGACACTCCCCCCACAGCCCTCAGGGTAAGTGTTGTAAATTATGCCCTAGGGGCATATAAGGTTTTTATTGAAAGCTTTGTTGTAGAAACTTGAAGAAGGGCTCATTTGATTGGAAATTCAAAGGGTTAGTGCCCTTTTTAATAGTCAACAGTGATTTGAGGGCAACTAACCCCCCTCTCACACCCACTTTTTCCCCAAACACATCCAATCAAAATTTTTAGATAGCCATTTTCTTCAACGTTGTTAAAAGTTTTAGAAATTAGGTCTTTGAGGATGATAACCCCCCAGGAGCCCTTGGGGCAAGGGTTGTAATTTGTGCCCTGGGGGCATATAAGGTTTTTATAGATAGTTATGTTGTAGAAACTTCAAAAAGGCCTCATTTGATTGGAAATTAGAAGGGCTTGTGCCCTTTTAATAGTTGAAAGTGATTGGAGGATAACTAACACCCCTCTCACACCCACCATTTCCCCAAACACATCTAATCAATATTTTGAGATAGCCATTTTGTTCAACATAGTTAAAAAGTCCGGAAATTATGTTTTTGAGGATGACACTCCCCCCACAGCCCTCAGGGCAAGGGTTGTAAGTTATGCCATGGGGGCATATGAGGTTTTTTTTTGTAGAAAGCATTGTCATAGAGACTTCAAAAAGGAATAATTCAATTGGAACTTGAAATGGCTAGTGCCCTTTTTAATAGTCGAAAGTGATTGGAGGGCAAGTAAACCCCTCTCATTACCAGGTTAGTACCAGGTATTTTTATAGAATCGAATAAACATTTGACCTTTAATTTAATTTGAAGGAAAAAGAAGATTATATTTCTTTGAACATTTTTTCAAGTTTAATGCTTAATCTAGGTTCTATGGTAATATTGTAAAAAATTTCTTTTCTGGTATGAGTTTAACTGAAGAGTGAACTCATACCTTTTTTTTATATAATATTTTCAATAAGTCAATGGGGTAACCATTACAAATAAGATATCTTATGTGTATTTTAGCTCAGGGACCAAATGAATGTCTAAATTCATTTTTAACATTGCATCGACTAAAGAAAGGACCACAATTCTTTCATATAAGAGGAGTGGTTTTAAGAGAAATGCAGATAGCAATCATTGTGATTCAGTTCCTCATAGATAGAAAACTCAAAGTTAGAATCCCTTTTGATAATCAGAATATTCAAGAAAGGAGGCTTCCTTGAATTTTCAACCTCAAATATAAACTAAGTTGGTATAAAAAAGTATGCAAATGACCAAACATATTCAGAGAAGCTTGCCCATGGTTACCACTGAAGAAAACATCATCAATGGCTGAATTCTATCTTTGTTTGGTTTGTCCTTAATGTGTTAATTTTTTTATTCTCCTTTTCTATAATTGAATGTATCTTTTAATTTTAGCTTGGAGTTGAAAGTGTTGAAAAGTTGAAAGAAGCCTTCTCCCAAGGCTGTACAAAGTCTGGGAAATCCACCAAAGTTGATTCGGAATTAGTATTAGATGAATACAATGAAACTGCTCAGGAGAAGCAAGAAAACGATGGAATTGTGTATACAGATTCTTCTACATTCCTGAAGGTAAGTTGAGTAACATATGTGACCATATAAGCACACAGGAGGGGAGTGGATTCTTCACTGTTTTTAGATTGATCCAAAGGACCTAGGGGACATCTACCCTCAGAGAACATCAGGGAATACTTTGTCCGGTATTGCAGCAAAATTCTGAGCATTTTCCCAACCCTAATCGTCAGAAATTTTTTAAAGCATTTTGAAAACAAGATATGTTTTTGTGATTTATTATAGTTAGGTTTCCTTAGGACATACCATTATCTTGTTCAACTTGTACCATTGCTCCCTTGCTTGAATAGTCGGTCCCTTCTGTCAAACGAAAGAAAAAAAGAGACACGCTCTGATATTACAGAGTTCAGGAACAGCTGTTTTTTATCTTAACCATCAGGATTGCTGGAATAACTATGAATCAAGAAATTGAAACATGTAAAAAAGAAAAGACAGCAACAAAATTTCTCTAAACAATGAAGCCAGCCTTAAAACAAACATGATCTTCTACAAAGGATTCGGGCTATGCTCCCCCCTCCCATCTCATGTCAGGAAAGGATAAGCTGAAGTTCAATCACTTTTTATGCTGTCATTTACAAAAGGATTTTTTCTGGGGGATGGGGGAGGGGATGCCCCAAAACTAACAGGATCTTTATGAATGTGTTCTTTTTGTCAACAAAAAACCTTTGCCTTTGTTTTAATCTTCCTCCTCCTCCCCCCAAACTTGTAAGGAGAACTATGGAATCAATGGATTGACATTGAATATATGTCTTAGCCTACTTTCTTGACATATTCTCATTTTGATGTCAGTTCAGTATTTGACTCCCTTATTCAATGCTGCTATGTTTCTGCTTGTTCCTTAAAGGGGTGGCAACTGTTACTATATGATTGAGGCTTTCTGTGACATACACTCTCGCCTTCAAGTTTGTCTCGAGATTCTCCTTCTGAAATCTAAGGAGCTGGTATCCCTCTATAGAAGAATCCTCTTCCTGATGCCTTGAAAAGTACGTCGTCACAATTTATTTGTCTAGTGGGAAGATATCTTGATGAGTATTTTGCAAAAAGAAGAGAGTAGTTTTTATTTTATTTTAGAGTTTATTGTTTTCTTTATTATTGTGACGAGTGCTGTAATTTGTTAATTTTGTATGTTATTTGTGTACATCGCCACATTTTGGCTTCAAATACACGTTATCTTATCTTATCTTCTGAAAGAATCCCACCAAGGCATATAGCTCCTTCTGTTGTTGGTAACTATGTTTTTGAGCCCCAAGAGCATTATCCATCTTCTTGCGTTCCAAATGCCATTATTGCCTCTCTCTTTGCAGATGCTAGGGGTATCTTTAATATTAGTCAGACTATTGAAAAAAAAATTTCTAAACGTTTTCAAAAATTTTTAAGAGAATTACATGAAACTTGGCCTTCGAATTTGTTGTAAGGAAGTGTGATTTCCTTGTTTTTAGCTGGCGTGGAAGCGGCCCTTTCAAATTTGCGACCCATGGTTACTCTTTGGTTCAGTCTGTAGAAAAAGTCATATGCTTCAAGTTCACTACATACCTGCTCCCTTTCCATCAATAGGCCCAAAACTACAATTATTGAGATATTCTGAGCAACCAACCTGAAGGAAGCTTTGATTTCATTAAGTGAAAAATATAATAGAAAGAACCATCCTTGGTGCCATCTGCTAGTGCAATATGTATGGTTGAGAGTTTGTATATAGTGTAAATGTAAAATTATTATTATTTGCTACTTTTTAAGTATAGTTTCTCTTTATTTATTTTCAACTCAAAAGTTTTTTTCTCGTCCGTTCTTTGTCTTCTATCGTTTTTTCCATTATTTTACTTCGCTTTCCATTGTTTTCCTTTGTTTTTGCTGTGTGTCAAATTTCCTGTTATTGTTTTTGTGTTTTTTTACGCACTATCTTGTGGTTCTATGCGATGAAAAGACTTAACCTTTTTTTTTATTGTTTAGACAAACCAAAAACAAAAAATAAGATGTGAACGGTATTTGGACCCCTACATATGCCCTGGTGAATTTTCAAAAGACAAGAAAAAACCCCAATTCTTAAAACCCAATCCTTATCTCTAATTAGACAACCACAATTTTTTAGTGGTTGTTGTTAGAATAGAAGACTCCCACTTTTATAAACTTGCAAATGGAAATGGTACCCTCAAGCAGCTTTACACACGTAATCAGTTTTGTAATTTGTAAAGAAAAGTTACTTTCTATGGATGAGATTGATTTTCACAAGATTTCGCTAAGAGAAACAGCTGCAACCAATTCGAGAAGCGTTGGCAAGGGTATATACGCGGTCATTGCAAAGATAGTGTTCCACAAACAAATGCAGTTGCAAAAACAAGGGCCTTTTATGCAATTCAAAGTGTCATAATAGTTTAAGTTGTTGTAATAAATAAGATTTGAATCCCATAATTTAGTAGATTTCACGTTCTTTCAGTATATTCAACATTTGGTGTTCTAGCAATATTGCAATCAGATAATGATAGAAAATTCAGTAATCAACTCATATCCGAAATTGACGCTATGTGAAATTTTTTAGTACTATTATTTTTTTTTAAATGTACTGTGTGTTTTGCATTCTTAGTCCTTCCTCCCAGAAAGAGCGGAGAAAAATGAACCGTGAAGGAATTACGAGGAAGAAAATATAAACCTCAGAAATTCTCAACGTTCACCATTAATACATGGTGAATGTCGACATCCTTCAGTGAAAGTCAGAAATAAGTTTGTTGACATAAGTTTAATAGTAGGCATGTAGTTTAATAGCTAAACTGTTAAAGAAAAACTGGCACTTTCTTTAATAGCTAAAACAAACATATATAATGCAACAACAGAGTTTATTTTCCAATGCGTACCTATTTTCTATATGCTTGCATTTAGATGTGTTTTCATTTTTGTTTATTTTTTATTTCAGGGTACTCAATCATCCAATCCTCACAATGATTATTGCCAGCATTTTGTCGATACCGGTCAAAGACCACAAAATTTTATAAGAGACGTAGGTCTTGCAGATCGTTTCGAAGAATATCCTAAACTGAGGGAATTGATCAGGCTGAAGGTAAGGGCAGGGTTTTCACGTTTAGGTTGTCAAAATACAAATTTTTTTCTTACCAATACGTAGCAGTAAGCCGAGAGTCAGATATGCTAATGGTTTTGTACAAGGTTATAAACAGGGATTTTAAAAAAAGGCAACATGCTTGTACACGTAAATACGAGGCGGGTTTTCTAATTAAGGTCCGTTTGATCATAAGGACGTAACGAATGATTATTTAAAAAAAGTAAGTTTATTTTCTAAAAGTACATACTTTATTCTATTTAACAGCATAGTTGCGAAGTTTGTTGTAACACTTATCATACCTCTCAACTAATTTTAAATTAATCTGTGTATAAAAACTTGCCGCCTGTTCCGTTTACCAGGAATTCTCTTCCGTTTTTACGTCGTGATCATCATTGTAATGTTTGTCACTGAGGTGTTGCTTGAGGTGGAGAAACGGATGGTAATCACTCGGCGCAAGATCAGGACTGTATTGTGGATGGTCTAAAACTTCCCAGCCAAAACTGTTCAACAAATTATGGGTCTGACCAGCAGTGTGAGGTCTTGCATTATCATGAAGAAAGACAATTTGCTTTGTCAGCATGCGTTTTTTTTTTTTTTTTTTTTTTTTTTTAATTGCTCTGCGGAGCTTTCCGATGGTTAGGAAGTATGCTTCTGCGTTGATAGTGGTTCCTCCGTTGCATGAAGTCGACCAAAAAAACACCATGCCTATTCCCAAACACCGACGCCATGATTTTGCCCTGGGAAAGAGGATGTTTGGGCTTCAAATTTTCAGGGAGTGTGTATGTTTCCATTCCATGTTCTGTTGCCTTTATTTGGGCGTGATATGCGAAACCCATGTTTCATCTCCAGTTCAACCGGTTGCCACCTCAGTGGCAACCGATAAAAAGTGACGCAAAAACAGCAGTGAACTCTTGGTTATTGGAGCCGGCGGCAAGTTCTTATAAAGACTTTCATTAAAATTAGTTGAGAGGTATGATAAGTGTTTTAAAAACTTGGTAACTATGTCGAAACATAGAGTAAAGTATGCAGTTTCTGAAAATCAATTTATTTTTTTGAAATAATCTTTCGTTGTGTTCTTATGTTCAAACGGATATTAATTAAAAAACACGCCTTGTATATGTCTAATGGCTGATAGTTTTTTACCCCAGAACTATACTACTACTACTAACAACTCAGCGGAGCACTAAGCCACCTAAGGCCAATTTATGCACGCTCCTCCTCTATCCCAATCTATTCAAAACCTCCATCTTTACACCCTCCCAGGAAGTTCCCATTTCCTTTGAATCTTTCTTTATGACATCCTCCCATCCCAGACGAGGACGACTTACTTTCCATTTAGCCTTAAACGGTTGGCCGATCCCTTGTAATTATAGGAAAAGGCTGAAAGGGCTGTGATACCGCTGGTGCCGCATCTTAGACTTCTTTTGCATAGTCCTATGTTCTATTTTTCGTTAGAATTCAATTTGTTTCAGACATAGATGCAGATTAAAAAAAAAAAAAATCAAAGTGAGGAATCAGGTGTCTTGTGTCGAAATTGGATTCTCATGAGGGGGAGGGTTCTGTCCGGAGATCAATAGCAGGCAAATTATATGAATATTATAGGTCGTTTTTGAAAATCAGGAAATTTTAAAGGGCTGGACTCGGAGGCCATACCCCCTCCCCGCTATCCTCAGGGGTTAAGTAGAAAAAAAAGGCGCAAGAAAATAAGGACAATCATTAACTCTAGCAAGTGTTGTCTCAAAACCTATTTGCCTTCTCTATACCAATTGTGCTTGCTGTATGATATTCAGCTTGGCTTGGTCTAAGTTGTAAGCTAATTAGCCGAAATGGCCTACTTTGTGGCTTTCTTCATTAGCAAAATAGTTCTTGGCTGGGTTTTTGGTGCCTGTATTCGTTCAGCTCTCAAGCAGTGAACTTTAATAGAGGATTATGTGTTGGATTATTTTACGACTGCATTGCGTAGACTTGGTATGAAATTATGGCTTCTGATCAATTTTTGCATTGTCCTATATTGAACTTTATTAGCCGATGCATGTAAGCTAGCGTGAAAACTGATAAATTTGTCAAGAGTAGTATGGAGTTTTTTCCTAAAGAAACGATTTTTGAGGGGGAAAATTTATTATCAAAGGCAGCACAATCGCGCTGCCTAAGTAAAGAACGATGTTGGCACAATGTATTATTTATTTTTTTGTTTTTGGTTTTGCCATACCAGGGCACTTCGTATCGAAGGAGTTGTCGTAGAAACTTCGAAAAGGGCTCATTCGATTGGAAATTGGAGCGGCTAGTGCCCTTTTTAATAGTCAAAAGTGATTGGAGGGCAACTCGCCCCCCCCCCCCCACACTCATCATTCCCCCAAACATCCAATCAAAATTTTGAGATAGGCATTTTATTCAGCGTAGTTGATTTCCTGATAGAAAGTATGTTTTTGAGGAGGTCACTCCCCTACAACCGCCAGGGCAAGGGTTTTAAGTTATGCCCTGGGGGCATATAAGAACGATGTTGGCACAATGTATTATTTATTATTTTTTCCTTTAGACCAGGGCACTTCGTATTGAAGAAGTTGTCGTAGAAACTTAAAAAGGGCTCATTCAATTGGAAATTGGAGTGGCTTGTGCCCTTTTTAATAGTCGAAAGTGATTGGAAGGCAACTAACACCCCTTCCACGCCCACCATTTCCCAAAACACATCGGATCAAAATTTTGAGATAGCCATTTTGTTCAGCATAGATGATTTCCAGACAGAAAACATGTTTTTGAGGAGGTCACTCCCCCACAACCGTCAGGGCAATGGTTTTAAGTTATGCCCTGGGGGCATATAAAAATGATGTTGGCACAATGTATTATTTATTATTTTTTTCCTTTAGACCAGGGCACTTTGTATCGAAGAAGTTGTCGTAGAAACTTCAAAAAGGGCTGATTCAATTGGAAATCGGAGTAGCTTGTGCCCTTTTTAATAATCGAAAGTGAATGGAAGGCAACTAGCACTCCTTCCAAGCCCACCATTTCCCGAAATACGTCCAATCAAAATTTTGAGATATCCATTTTGTTCAGCGTAGTTGATTTCCAAATAGAAATTATGTTTTTGAGGAGGACACTCCCCCAAAGCCCTCAGGGCAAGGGTTGTAAGTTATGCCCTGGGGGCATATAAGGTTTTTATAGAAAGCGTTGTCATAGAAACTTCATAAAAAGGCTCATTAGATTGGAAATTCAAAGGGCTAGTGCCCTTTTTAATAGTCTAAAGTGATTTGAGGGCAACTAACCCCCCTCTCGGGCCCATTTTTTCCCCGAACACATCCAATCAAAATTTTAAGATAGCCATTTTGTTCAACTTAGTTGAAAGTTCTGGAAATTATGTCTTTGAGGATGACAACACCCCCCCCCCACAGCCGTCAGGGCAAGGGTTGTAAGTTATGTTCTGGGGGCATGTAAGGTTTTTATAGAACGCGTTGTCGTAGAAACTTCAAAAAGCGCTCATTCAATTGGAAGTTGAAACGACTAGTGCCCTTTTTAATAGTCGAAAGTGATTGGGAGGCAACTAACACCCCTTCCACGCCCACCATTTCCCCAAACTCATCCAATCAATTTTTAAATAGTTTTTTTGTTCCACGCAGTTTAAAGTTCAGGTCATTATACCTTTGAGCAGGACACTCCCCCCACAGTCTTCAGGGCAAGGGTTATAAGTTATGCCCTGGGGGCATATAAGTTTTTATTGAAATCTTTGTCGTAGAAACTTGAAAAAGGGCTCGTTCGATTGGAAATTCAAAGGTCTAGTGCCCTTTTTAATAGTCGAGAGTGATTTGAGGGCAACTAACCCCCCTCTCACGCCCATTTTTTCCCCAAACACATCCAATCAAAATTTTTAAATAGCCAGTTTGTTCAGCGTAGTTTATTTTCAGATAAAAATTATGTTTTTGAGGAGGGCACTCCCCCACAGACCTCAGGGCAAGGATTGTAAGTTATGTCCTGGGGGCATATAAGGTTTTATAGAAGGAGTTGTCGTAGAAACTTCAAAAAAGGCTCATTCGATTTGAAATTCAAAGGGCTAGTGCCCTTTTTAATAGTCTTGAAAGTAATTTGAGGGCAACTAAGCCCTTTCTCACGCCCACCTTTTCCCCAAACACATCTAATCAAAATTATGAGATAGCCATTTTATTCAACGTTGTTGAAAGTTTTGGAAATTAGGTCTTTAAGGATGACAACCCCTCCATCCCCACAGCCCTCAGGGCAAGGGGTGTAAGTTATGCCCCGGGGGTATATAAGGTTTTTATAGAAAGCGATGTTGTAGAAACTTCAAAAAGGACTCATTCAATTGGAAATTGAAAGGGCTAGTGCCCTTTTAATAGTCGAAAGTGATTGAAGGGCAACTAACCCCCCTCTCACGCCCACCATTTGACTAAACATATCCAATCAAATTTTGAGATATCCATTTTGTTCAACGTAGTCAAAAGTTCTGAAAATTAGGTCTTAGGATGATAACCCAATCAAAGCCCTCTGTGCAAGGGTTGTAAGTTTTGCCCTGGGGGCATATAAGGTTTATATAGAAAGTTGTTGTAGAAATTTCAAAAAGGGCTCATTTGATTGGAAATTGAAATTGCCCTTTTTAATAGTCGAAAGTGAGTGGAGAGTAATTAACCCCCCTCTCACGCCTACCATTTCCCCAAACACATTCAATCAAAGTTTAGAAATAGCCATTTTGTTCAAATTAGTTGAAAGTTCTGGAAATTATGTTTAAGGATTTAAGGATGACAAACTCCCCAGAGACCCCAGGGCAAAAGTTGTAAGTTATGCCCTGGGGGCATATAATATTTTTATAGATAGAGTTGTCGTAAAAACTTCAAAAGGGGCTCATTTAATTGGAAACTGAGAGGGCTAGTGCCCTTTTTAATAGTTGAAAGTGATTGGAGGGTAACTAAGCCCCCTCTCACGCCCCCCATTCCCCAAACACATCTAATCAAAATTTTCAGATAGCCATTTTGTTCA
>JAQQPU010004969.1:28965-49532 GCA_029168905.1 Artemia sp. Kazakhstan ARC1039
CCTCAGGGCAAGGGTTGCAAGTTATGCCCTGGGGGCATATAAGGTTTTTATTGAAAGTGTTGTCGTAGAAACTTCAAAATGGCTCATTTGATTGGAAATTGAAAGGGCTAGTGCCTTTTTTATTAGTTGAAAGTGATTGGAGAGCGACTAACGCCCCTCTCACGCCCACCATTTTCCCAGACACATCCAATCAAAATTTTGAGATAGCCTTTTTGTTTAACGTAGTTGAAGGTTCTGGAAATTAGGTCTTAGAGGATGACAACCACCCTCACAGCCTTTAGGGTAAAGGTTGTGATTTATGCCCTGGGGGCATATAAGGTGTTTATAGAAAGCGTTGTCGTAGAAACTCGAAAAGGGCTCTTTCGATTGGAAATCGAAAGGCCTAGTGCCCTTTTTAATAGTCAAAAGTGGTTTGAAGGCGTGACATTTTTATAGCAAAGATCGATGTGGGTATAATGTATTATTTTTTTGTTGTTGTTGTGTAGACCAGGGCACTTCGTATCTAAGGAGTTGTCGTAGGAACTTCGAAAAGGGCTCATTCGATTGAAAATAGAAAGGGCTGATGCCCTTTTTAATGGTAGAAAGTGATTGGAGGGAAACTCTTCCCCCTTCCACGCCCACCCTCCCATTTGCCTTTATGTTTAAAAACTAAATGTTTCCTTAAGATTAAATCAAAATGCACTGCGTTAATGCTAATTCCCAATAATGCATCTCAGCAGTATCCCAAGAACGACTGAGGGTATTATGTTCAAACTTTCGGGGCTACTTGTGCTCTTAAAATTTAACCAAATCAAAATAGCGTAAGTGTATCCAAGCTATCAAAGAAAGTAAACAGATTTTTTTGCGAATGGTATCAAGTTTTCCATTTCAGGTCAACTAGAGGAGGTATGAAACTAAATTAAACACTACTATTTGTGTCCAGATTTTTAAAAGGGTGTATGCTGTTAAAAATTGCTGAAAATTTTTCTCCAGCATACAAATAGCAGGCCAAACTGTAAATGCTTAAAAAAACGAAAAGATTTAAAGTATTATTTTCTTTTTCCCTGAAAAGACTATGTCAATATAAAACGAACAGAAATTAATTAAGAAAACTTTTTCCACAAAACAAGTTTTTCAAAGAAAAGTAAAGAACTCCATTAAACAAAAAATGAGCAAAAATAAAACCAAATAATCTACCAAGCGTGAAACTACCACAAATCAGCATCGATAAATAAATGAAACCCAAAACGAACAGAATTACAATAAATAACCGAGTCAAACTCAAAACGAGCAGAAATTAACCTAAGTTGGGCTCAAAACCTCTATGCCTTCCCAAGGCCAGAACATAATTTGCACTTTACTGAAAAAAATACAAATGAGTGTTTATTGTCAGTTTAATATACACATACTGATATTTAGTAATCAAAATGTTAATATTATTTGATTTATTAAAGTTATACAAGTAAAAACATTTATATTATATTACTGAAAACAAAATACCTTTTAAATGTTTTCATTTTTTTTATTTTAATAAATAAAAAAATATTAAAACTTTAAGGAATAAATATCAGTATATCTAATTAAACTGACAATCTACAGTCATTTGTTTTTGCTTTGCTTTACTTTTTTTCAGTAAAGCCTAAATTAGTTTCTGGTCTTGAGAAGGCATGGGGGTATCAGCCCTACACATGTTAATTTTTGCTCATTTTGAGTTTGCCTTGGCTATTTATTGTAATTTCTGTTCGTTTTGAGTTTCATTTATTTATTAATTGTGATTTGTAGTAGTTTCATCCTTGGAAGATTACTTGGCTTTATTTCTGCTCATTTTTGGCTTAATAGAGCTCTTTACTTTTCTTTGAAAACTTGTTTCGCGGAAATAGTTTTTTGAATTAATTATAAGATAAGAGTACAATTTGCATTTATTTAGGATTTCAACAAGCGCTGGTACAAAGCTCTATCTATAATGCTCAGTTCTTGCATTGATAGGATTTAGAACCGGAATTTTTGTGCTTTTGATCGAGGTAACCGGGGCTTTGGTGGGCAATAAGGGTTCGGGAGTAGATATTGAAAACATAATTGAAGACGTAGATTTTCCTGAAATTAGTGCAAAGAGTAACACGTCGGGCTGCCAAGGTTTAGAGGCGGAATTCCTTGAGGAGGAGAATCTAAGGCACTCCCCCGACCGTAAATAATTTACAGGGCTCTTCTGGATAATTTCTAGCCTATCGGACTTATCCCCCGTAAGGCCAAAATGCCATATTGGGCAAGCATACTCAAGCAGCGGACGTAGATATGTAAAGATATGTAAATATAAAAGATATGTAAAGGCCAAGGGCATCAAAATATGTGCTTTAGGGCATCAAAATTTAGTAAAAGCTATCACGCAAATTAGGAAAGGCTTTCATTTTCGGAAAATTTCTTGTTTTGAGGTCTCTATAAGGCTTCTCCTCTCGTTAATGAGGAACGTTTTTTCTTTTACAACAGATTAGTCCGCTTATCTTTTCTATATCTTTTTCTTTCAAAAAGGAAAAATGTAATAATTGCTCGTTGTGCCTTGCAGAGTCAACTTATCTCTTGTTAAACTCATAGACTACCTGACATCTATTCTGGTGGGGCTTAATCTTTTCCTTAAAAATTGCATGCATACATGTTTTATTTTACTGATCGAAAAGTATTCTATATGTACAAAATACGACCTTTTTAAATTGTGGCTGATAAAGCAGAAAGTAAACGTGATCGTGTCAATGGAAAGCAACTAAAAACATTGTTCTGTCTTTTTTTATTTTATTTTAATAAAGTGACAGTAATATATTCTTAATTTTGATTTCTAGGATGAATTGATTGCAAAAACAGCAACACCACCCATGTACCTGAAATGTGATCTTAGGACATATGATTTGAAGCGTTTAGGTTCTAAATTTGACGTTATATTAATCGAGCCCCCCCTGGAGGAGTATCAGAGATCAAGAGGTGTTACAAATATCGATTTTTGGAATTGGGATCAGGTTGGTTTTTCCTTCATCTTTTCTCTAAGTCTGTACCGATCTAATATATTTTGAAACAGGCATAAAAAATAGACGCTAGATTTCATAATTTTCAAATTAATATTCCAAAGTTTTCAATTGACATTTCTAGCCTGGAATCTATTTTATGCATTTTTTTTTAGTTAATACTGATGCTACTGGAAAAATAACGCCATCTTTTTCCATACCTGAGATTAAAACTGTCACGAATGAAGAATGATTGGGTTCAGGGTTAGAGTACTTACAGTTTATTGTCGATTTGGTCCCTGAGTAGCCCATAAAGACATTGACGTACACAGGGGATAAACTTTGGACCCCTCCCCCCTAAATTTTCCCAAATTTTTGGCAGTGCTTGTTCAAATTATCAAATTAAATTTTCGTTTTACTCTTGGGCCCTCTGAAAATTATTGTCCCTGAATACATGCCTGCAAGGCCCAATTTCCAGCGGAACGACAATCTCGGGAAATTCCTGGACCAGGCTGGAATTCCGCTGTCAGATGCAGAGGTCATTGCTGCTGATTGCCCCATGTGGAGAAGGCTGAAAACGCTCTCAAGGTCACCCCAGCATGAGGATTTAAGTAATGCATGCATGCACACAGATATCTGGTGCTAACAACTATTTTTTCGTGGAATCTATCTTTGGTGACCAGGCATGCCATGGGAACATAAAATCTTTGTTCTTATTATTTTGAATGTGAATAAAAGAACGGTAATTTTGTATTCCGTGAAAATTAATTTGTTTCTTGCTTTTGTCCTCTATGGCACTGTAAGATTGTTTGAATTTCGTTTATTACTTCGTTGCTGAAAAAACGTAAGAAAATAATATATTATTGAATTATTTTTGAAGTTTTTGAATGAAAATCCTTTCGCAGTTTGATCAGGATTGTCAACAATCCATTGGCATCTTTTTCCTAATCTGGACTAAAATTATTTATCATAGATAAAAGGATGATAAGATTCATGGATGCTTTGCTTGTCCAGAATCGTATTATGAATTTTTCACGATTAGGAGCATCAAATGATTGCAAAAGTATAGAAATCCTAACATTCCTGTATTGGAGTCATCTGTTGAATCAGCGTCATCTATTGAATTTAATTGCACTGAAGTAAAAAACCTAGATGCTGTTAAAAGCCAAGCAGTAATTGTAGAATTAATTTTAACTGTGCTAATTTGATTTCGAGCAGCACCAAAATAAGCATTTTGTGTCCATCCATTCGATATGGCTATGCTTTGAAATTTGTCCTCTTGGTACTGGATAGAGTTAATTTTTAAAGTTATTCGAATAAGAGGTCATAATCTTTAAAGGGAATCTTTTCTTTGTAATTATTTCCCTTTGTGATAAAACAAACCATGCTTGCGAGGAACCATCGTTTTGCCTCTGTTTTGAAAAAGGTGTTTGTTGGTCCGATATGACCAATACCAAAGAGAACGAGGATGATCCAAAGGAACTGATCTGAACACTTGATTATTTCGTATTTTGATCTCTTCAAGAAAACCTAGAGTCACCAACTAAAGATTGTATACCTGTGAACACCTATATCATGCATGAACCACTTTCAGAGGTATTTCAAAAGTTTGTCCTGCTTCTCCTCTGCCATATAGGAGGTAAAGCAGTAAACCTATTATCCGCAGATATGATGAAATAGCCTATACTGAAATCCATTTCGCCAGCAGGCAAAATCCTATTGAAGAAATAAAAGGAAATAGTACAAAATATTAAATTAAGAGAAAATTGAAGAAAAAGAAGTAAAATCAATGAAGAAAATAGAAAAGAAACAGAGGAAATAAAAAATATATTTGATGAAAATAAAAGCTGCCTTTTTAGGAACTATTAAAAATGTTTTATTGTGTTTAGATAGGTTTTTTTTAGAGGAGCATTTTGTCGAGATGTTTTCTAAAAAAATAAAAAAATTTGACAACACTATGTTTTTATATTTCGACAACGCTGGGAAGACGATTTGTCGAGGGAGGGCCGAAACACAAAAGTGTATTTTTAGGTCTTAATTTTGGAATCTTTATAAGATACTGGCAGTCGCTCCCGTATACTGAGATATATTGAAAAAAAAATGCCTACCCTAGGGGAGGGGGCTGGTGTCCAATATTGGTTCAGGCTTTTTTTTTACTTAGATGGCGCTATTTTTTTGTTACCTTGTCAATGCTGATCATTCTCACTGTGAAAGCAAAGATTCGTTATCAATGTTGTCTGTTGTCAGCATTCTCAAGGTCGGCAGAACATCTGTTTTTCCAGCAGGCAAGAATGTTCTTTTTTTTAAACAACCCTTTTATGCCGTAGTACAAAATATCCTTGTGCAATTTTTGTTTTGTGTTACACAGGTGCTCAAAACAATTAGTTTTGTGAAATTTTGTAGGAAGACTTTGGTCTTTGTAATCAGAAACACCAGTAGGAATCGACACGTTTCTGGAACGTTTTTAAGTTTAAATCCAGTTAGGATAAATTCTTAACTAGCAATATTTTAACATTTCATTTTATCCTTAGATTTGTTTTATAATGCTTTATAATTTTTTGTTTGTAGTTTTTTTTTTGAAATTTAATTTCTAAACATGTACAACGAAACAAGCCTATGGCTTACTCTGTTTTTGTTTAAAATAAAAATAAAATAAGAGTAATTTTATTAACGAGACAATAAATGTAATTTTATAAATGTAATAATTAGACAAGCCTATAGCTTACTCTGTTTTTTTTTTAAATAAAAATAAATTAAATGTACTTTTGACGTTTTATTATGGTATATTAGGTTATTTCAATATGTCTTGTCATGTACATGTTTTCTACTTTTGTTTTTCTAGACCAGTCCTGAAAGGGTTTAGATTATATCTAAACCAAAAGTGGTATGAAAAGTCAGAGCCTAAACATTTTAAAAGAAAAAATAACAGAAAAGAAGCTAGCTAATAGTAAAACACTAAAACAATGAAACAGTATGTCAATAAAATAAATATAGCATCCAACTGGCACCTGCATTTTGCATCCAGGCTGGTTCCTATGAAGAAAACGCAGAAAGAGGATTCAAGACTGGCTTTGATTTTAAAACACTAAAATACAGTTTATATTTGTTAACTAGAGTAGTTGGTAGCTAGCACAAGTACGTCAAAATTAATTAAAGTAATTAAAGTAAATTAATCAAAATTAATTTAAACAATTGTCAAAAATGTGAATTAGGCAATATAAAAGCAAAGCAGGTCATAAACTGTGGTAAAAAAATAACCCGATTTAGAATGCTTCGTGAATGACGATCAATTGGGCTGAGACGCTTTTCAGTTTTTAAGGTTAGATAGTCATTCAGCTTGGGAGTTAGAGCCCACTTGCTTTCTCAGCCTGATGTTCTGGATTATTTCAGATTTTTCTGTGTAGTAGCAGTTTTTCGATTCAGGGTCAAGACATTCTAGTCAAAAGATCAGTTTCAGTTGATGGCTTACCATCTTGAAAATTGTCAAATTTGATTGAGCTAGCCCTTCTTCATATAGAGGATAGTTTTTCTAGCTCCCTTTTGAATGGTTTCAAGCTTATAGCATCTTTTTTTGTTGAAACCTGTGCGCCACATAACACAACATATCAATGACAAGGTCAAGCATATCAAGAATAGCCTATATTTCTAAGTTCTCCACAAATATGCCTAATTTTTGAACTATGAAAAACTTTTAAATAACAGGCTTCCCGCTTTAATCAGCCCAAACATGACTTTCAGCTTTATTATTATTATTATCAAATTATACGCCAAGGATTCGAAAAAAACTTTGAGGTTGTAACCTACATGACCCATCCATCACGAGGTCATTTTTCTAGGAAGCGAAAGAGCACTAAGGCACTTTTATATATGCTTAAACAGGTCTCAAGGTCAACTTTTTCTAAAATGTTAGCATGGAGTCTAAATCGTATGAAGAAGGAATTATCTTCTGTTGGAGGTTAAAGATAGTTAAGCGGTCGGTAAATTTGAAACGAGTGTTAATTAAGTACTATTAAGAACCTTGCAAAAAGCTAGGAGACCGAATTTAGTGCTCTGCAGAGCAAATACAAAATGGAAGTTGCCCATTATGAAGTAATGCACACTGATCCCCCCCCCCCCCCCAAAAAAAAAAACAATCATTGTTACTATTAATTTGCATTCGCCTAGTTTTTCTGTAGGTAGTAAATTACTTAGTAATATGATACTTTTTAGACTGAGAGATGCCGTAGACAGAGTTCTAAGAGAATAACAGTGCGGTTTTAGAAAAGGTAGAGGATGCGTCGACTAAATTTTCACTCTTAGGTTAATAATTGAGAAGTGCCTGAGTTTTTAAACACCTTTGGTCCTTAGTTTTATAGATTACGAGCAAGCGTTCGATTCTGTTGATAGAAAAGCTTTGGCAAAGGTTTTATCCTTGTATGTTATACCAAACAAATGCATTAAAGTGATTAGTGCTATGTACGAGAATAACACTGCTGTGGTTAAGGTAGGAAATGAGGTTAGCAGCTGGTTTTGTATTAAATCAGGAGTTAAGCAGGGTTATGCTCTATCCCCCTTTATAATGGATTATTTTGATGGACTTTGTATTTAGGAGCACAGGAAAGGCGATTGGAGACCACGGAATCAAATGGGGAGGAAAAAGTCTCCTGGACTTAGATTATGCTTTTGATTTAAGCATCCTAGAGGAAAGTGTAAGCAAAATGAATGAAGTTTAGAGGTTTTGCGAGTTCAGGGTGCTAGAATAGGTTTGAAATTAATCTTAAGAAGACTAAGTCACTAAGGCTAGGAATAAGTGAAGATGAAAAGGTGACGTTGGGTAATGAAAAAATTGATCAAGTGGGCAGCTTCACTTACCTTGGCAGTATTATTAGTAAAGATGATGGGAGCAGTGAAGATGTTAAAAGTAGAATAGCCAAGGCTGAGGGTGTTTTTTCACAATTAATAAAAGTTTAGAAGAAAAGGAAGATAAGTCTGCAAACCAAGATTAGAATATTAGAAGCTACAGTGATGACAGTAGTCAAATATGGCTCTGAAGCATGGGCGCTTCGAAAAGCGGATGAAGATTTGGTAGATGTTTTCCAGAGAAATTGCTTAAGGATTGTTCTGGGTACCCGGCTGACTGACCGTATTTCAAACAACAGTCTGTACGAAAAATGCGGTTCAATACCGCTCTCTAGGGCTATAATGAAAGAAAGGTTGAGATGGCTAGGGCACGTTGTGCGGATGAAGGATGACAGATTACCGAAGATTGTTCTTTTCGGCCAACCGTCTAGGGCTAAACGGAAAGCAGGTCGTCCTCATCTGGGGTGGGAGGACGTCATAAAGATAAGATTTAAAGGAAATGGGAACTTCGTGGGAGGGTGTAAAAAGGGAGGCTTTGAATATATTGGGATGGAGGAGGAGCGTACGTAGCTGTGTTGGCCTCAGGCGGCTTGTTGCTGCGGTGAGTTGTTAGTAGTAGTAGTAGTAAGGCCTAAGGGCCGTAATGGCTCAGAACTAAAAATCAAAGCAATTATAAAAATTGGAACAGATGGCCGACAGAAATTAAACCTTTTCTGCCGTAAAAAAAGGGAATCCATCGTAAGTGCAGTTTTGGTTAGAGATAAGCATTGTATTTTGGTAAAAAGCATGATGCATGGACTATGCCAGTTGAGTGCTTATCTGGAAAGATCTGCAATTCTTCTGTCTTTTCTACAAATGACCTTTCACTGGATTAAAAAAAACCTTATAAAAAAAGCATGCTAAAACTAAAATGTGTTGAAATAAACTCCTGCAATAATTTAAGCTGAAAACGAACATAAATTACTATGATTAACATGAAGCCCGAAATGAACAGGAATCCAAAATGGAAAATCATACTAAACAAAAAGATAACTAATACAGCCAGGATGTATCATCCTAAAACCAACAGAACAAAATTAAAATGAATAAACAAGCCAAGCTTGAAACAGACAAAAAGTACCATAAATAAGACCAGAATTACCGCCTCCTTAGACTGTCTAAACGTTATGAGACAAAGAAAAATATTCTGCTTGCTTTCTGACACAGTGAATCGATAAAATTCTGCTTTTTTTCAAAATATTTTCGTCTTTAAGGTTCTCTTGGTCCGGTTTACATCTAACATTAAAGTCTGTTGTAAAAATGCTTTGCTTATCTGTGATTTTATAATTCTACGTTTGGAAAAAAGTTTTTGGATCCCATTTGGCCCGACTCTTTTTTTTACTTTAGGTTGCCTTCGGCCGAGGGACCTGCAATAAAGGACAACGAGCTTTTTGCTTCAGTCCAGGTAACAATCCTTCAAGCCAATCGGAAAATGTATTTTGATTCTTTTTTGGACTCCGTTTTCAGAGGAGAACCATTCCCCCAGTGTATACTTTCTAATGTACACCAGGTCCTTATGACCTAGTAACTTACGGGTATAAGTTTTAAGCCGTCTGGAAGAAAAAAAATGTTTTTGCCCTGCTTTGGGGGAATTAACATTTTTTCCCCTTTTCGTTCCTCTTGGCTTTGGGTTCCTCTTGATCGAAAGACTTCAGGATTTAAGTTTTGAGCTGATAAAGAAAATCAGGCACTTTGTGGGCCCCAATTTTTGGAGGTCATCCCCCCAAACTAGATTTTTTACGTAATGCTCCTCTATTCCTATGCTTCAATTTTCAACTGATCAGAAACAAAAAAGTGTTTAATAGGTTTCCAGGTGTCCCTTCCATTTCCCCTAACACCCCCCCCCCCAGAAACAAATGTTGTACCCTTTTGGCCCAGAAAGGATACGTGAAAGTCCCAGGCCAATCGGTAACCCTAGGTCAAATGTTCTCCCCTCCCCCCTTTTTCTACCCCAAAAACCTATCTTTGAATAATTACCAATTTGAATAATTTACGGCCCTTGCCCCAAGGGCTTTAAGGTTCATTTTATCCTCGAAAGGATATTTATTGGGCCTCTCAACTATTGTGAACAAAATGGTTTATCTTAAAATGTATCCGATATCTTAAGGGGAGGGGGTAGGTAGCAAAAAAAGGGCACGAGAGCGGAGCCGGTTGTCCTCTATAGACCTTCGGCCTTAAAAAGGGCACTAGAATTTCCGATTTTTGATCGAAAGAACCCCCTCTCAAGTTTCTACGACAACCTGTTCCGTATAAAGTGGCCAAAGAAAAAGCTCGGAAAGCACATGGCTCTTTACTTAGGGACCGCCAAAGTATTGAGATGAGATCGCTAAAAGATGCGACAGCATCCTTGATACAAATGTCCCGCTAGTTTTTGGCTAGTAAAGACTGACTGATTTCTTATGGGGGGTATGCGGGACATAAGCTTAAAGATTAATGGCTGATGCGTTCCGGTAATGGATATGATTGCTGATTATTTGAGATGGGAAAATTACCCAATTAAAGTGGGGGTCGCAGAAACGAAGGCTTGTTTTCATTCTGAAGGGATAATTTACTGGGTGCTTTTCTTTTTTAGAGTTACAGAAGGAGTGTCTAACAGAGAGGGAATATGGCCCCGCCCAAGCGACATATGGTTTTCTGTGAATAGTGTCCACGTTTTTAACTTATATATGTATGCACGTGAAATGTTTTGCGTCTACCAAAGCAAAGGTTGTACATATTTTAACAAATATTAGAAGTATTTTGTAAAATTATAAAGAAATGTACTCAAACATAGTGACTTGCCTAGCAAAGCCAGTCTTACTTTACCTTAGATCTTAGATCCTCCTTTGCCGCCAGAGGCACCCAGAGCATCCACGAAGAGCCGCCAGTCATCCCGCATCTGCGCCGCCGTCCAAGTATCTTTGATTTGAGGTTTGATCGTCGTGTGAATGTTGGACAGGTCCCTTTGATAAGTGCGACGCAAGGTATGCTTTGCTAGACCTCTCCTGCTGATTCGCTGAGGTTGCCATTCCAAGATCTGTCTTGGGATAGTCTTATCCCGAGACAGATAGTCTGACGACTTATCATTTAGGAGACGTTCCCAACCAGGAAATGGACTGCCATTGAGCTTTAAACAAGAATTTAGCTATTACTGTTTTGCAAAAATTTCATCTCACGTTCTATCGGCCCTCTGCAGCAGTGTCAGAATGGAACCGTGCTGTGCATCCAATTTTGTTTCGTCTACCTTCTAACCATCATTATTATTCTTATTTTTAGATAAATAATCTCAACGTGTCAGAGCTAATTGGACCGCGCGGCTTTGTATTTCTGTGGTGTGGATCAGCGGAAGGTCTCGATTTAGGTAGGGTTTGTCTCAAGAAATGGGGGTTTCGACGATGTGAAGATATTTGCTGGATACAAACCAATAACAATAATCCAAGTCACTCAAAGAATCTAGAGCCAAAAGCTGTTTTCCAGCGTACTAAGGTAACTGATTTTTTCCCCTATTGGGCTCAACTTTCACCCTTATCCAAGCCAGTAGATTTAAAGATAAATGCAGATGCTATAGTTTTGTTTATGCTGTAGATACAGTAGCGTATGTTCAGTTTACGGAAAAGGGTTTTTAGGTTCATTTTAGTTTTGGTTTAGTTTAGTTTTAGATTTTGTTTTGACCATTCTGATTAAAAGTACTAACTTGAAATATTGTTCCGATGCCAATCTGGGTCCAGTTCATAATTGGTAATGAATTAATCTAACCATACAGTTAATATGTACGATGTTGCGGGAGGAGGGAGACTAACTCTCTGGGGCCCCTGCTGTGTATATTATAAATCCTCGTATGATTGTGATTTCAACGGGGTGTATCATGTACACTTTTCTACTAAAATGTAAGCATGAACCCTCTGTTTTTAAAAATGCCATTTGCTTAATTTTTCAGCCCTGCTCTTGAGGTGGCACACATCCCCTCTCCTCGGGTAGAATGTATTTGTGTTTTTTTTTATATATAATAATTCTGATCAAAAACATGTATCTTGAAATGTCGTTCCGATCCCATGCAAAGCCACACGTTTCCCTGGAGACAAGATGAAAGATTGGGTATTCCCAAGTTTTATCTCTAAAGAAAGGCACTAGTTCTCATTATTCATTGGTCAAATGGGCCCTCCCCCAATTTCCTGTAACCGTTCGTTCCATATGATGAGGAAAAAAAAAGAGAGAAATCACTCTTTCGTAAGCTCTACCCACTTCGAAACGACAGAAATTTACGATATCTATTTTTTTTGCATTAGCATATAGCTCTACTAATGTGCTCACCATCAAGTTTTTTTTAGATATACCTTATTCGCAGAGGATTTTATTTGGAGAGGGGGATCTGATGAAGGAACTTGCTTACGAAAATGCGGTTCAAGGTCCAATATTGTTAAGTATTTTGTGAATTCTCCTTTGGCTTTTGGGGAAGGGGTCTTATAATATCCAAGAATTTCACACATGCCTTCTTAGTACTGGAGTTTTGCAATTAGAATCAAACACCATGTCTATTATAGCTGGAATATCCCTTCTTAAGCTTCCGAGCCCTCCTCCCTCCCTTCACCCTATAACAGTCAATTTTGCAATTTTTCACAGTTGACCATAATGTCTTTGCAAATGTGCCTTTCATCTTCTATTTTTACGATTTTACCTCCCCCTCCCAAATAATATAAGTTTAGAATGAGCAAGAACTAGGTCTACACTAGTAACGCGATCTAGAATTGAAAAAGAAGAAGCAGTATAAACATGTTAAATTGTGAGTTGGAATGCTCTGTTATTAGTTTGAATTTTCTGTTGTTATTGTCTTGTGTCAGTGAACATTTCGCTTTTATCTTAATTAAATAAAAAAAAACAAGTTTTTTAAACTGAAAATAAGGAGCGACATTAAAACTTAAAACGAACAGAAATTATTCCGTATATGAAAGGGGCTGTCCCCTCCTCAAGGCCTCGCTCTTTACGCTAAAGTTTTTTATTGTTTTAAAAAATAAAGTTGTGAGACAGAATCAAACTTTAGCGTAAAGAGCGAGGCGTCGAGGAGGGGACAGCTCCTTTCATATACGGAATAATTTCTGCTCGTTTTAAGTTTTAATGTCGCTCCTTACTTTCAGTTTAAAAAACTTGTTTTTTTATTTAATTTCTGATCGTTTTTTAGTTAATGCAGCTTTTATTTTGGCTCACCGTTATTGAATAAGTAAACAAAATTTGTATAAAAAATTTACTTTTCTTTTGCTAAATGGCTGTCTCTCAATTTGGTTCTGACGTAATTTACAAATTAACTTACGTAACGAACTTCTATATTCGTATATTTTTCTTCTAGCAAAAAATACAAAGTTGCAGATTTTTGCAGATATGAGCTTGAAACCTATGTAATAGGGTTTTCTGATACGCTGAATCTGACGGTGTGATTTTCATTAAAATTCTTTCACTTGTAGGGGATGTTTCCCCCCTCTTTAAAAAATTAGGTAAATTTTCTCAGGCTCGTAGCCTTTGGTGAGTAATACTAAACTTAATAAAATTTAGAATCAGCATTGTAAGCCCATTCTTTTGATACATTTATTGACATCAAAATTCCGTTTTTAAGAGTTTCGATTACTATTGAGCCGTATCGCTTGTTTTTTTTATTGTTTTTTTTTATTACGTATATGTTATTACGTATATGAGGGGGTTCTCCCCATAGTCAATACCACGCTCTTTACGTTAAAAGTTAAAATTTTTTTTAATTCACAGACCCCTGAATCACTAAGGCCGTTTAATTAGAATAGATAGCTCTTTTGAAAGCACTAAAAAAAACTGTAGCGTAAAGAGCGAGGTATTGACTTGGGGGAGAACCCCCTCATATACGTAATAATTTCTTTTCGTTTTAAGTTCTAATGTTGCTTCTTACTTTCAGTTGAAAAAACTTGTTTTTTTTTAATTTAATTTCTGATCGTTTTTTAAATAATGCTTGGAAATCCGGCGCCCCCTTCATTGAAATATCCCTTACCCCAAAGAAACATCCTCCACGGAAAGATTCTCATAACTTGTAGCCCTTCCCCTGGGAACTGTGGGGGATTAAGTCATCCTAAAAGACATATTTATTAGATTTTAGACTATGCTGAACAAAATGGCTATCTCAAAATTTTAATTGGGTGACTTTGAGAAAAAAAATGAGCGTGGGAGGGGGCCTAGTTGCCCTCCATTTTTTTTGGTCACTTAAAAAGGGCACTAGAACTTTTAATTTCCGTATCAATGAGCCCTCCTACGATATTCTAGGACCACTGGGTCAATACGATTACCCCTGGGAAAAAAAAAAAACAAACAAACAAATAAACACGCATCCGTGATCTTTCTTCTGGCAAAAAATGGAAAATTCCACATTTTTGTAGATAGGAGCTTGAAATCTCTACAGGAGGGCTCTCTGATACACTGAATATGATGGTGTGACTTTCATTAAGTTTCTATAACTTTTAGGGGGTCTTCTCCCCTTTTTTCGAAAATCAGCCAAATTTTTTCAGGCGCATAACTTTTGATGGGTACGGTTAAACTTGATGAAACTTATATATTTGAAATCAGAATTAAAATCTGATTGTTTTGATGTATCTATTGGTATCAAAATTCCGTTTTTTAGAGTTTCGGTTACCATTCAGCCGGGTCGCTCTTTACTTACAGTTCGTTATCACGAACTGTTTGATAATGTTTTATTTTGGCTAGCCCGTTGTGGTAAAAAGCGTCATAAACAATTTGAAATTCAAAACAAAAATTTTGCATTTAAGTTAATCTTTTTGTGCAGAGTTTGTTTATCTGTAAGATTGTTTGATATAACTATGTTTTAGGAACACTGTTTAATGGGGATCAAAGGAACCGTAAGACGATCGCTTGATGGCAACTATATCCACGCCAATGTTGACATTGATCTTATTATTACTGAACAGCCAGAATATGGCACTATCGAAAAACCAATGGAAATATTTAACATAATTGAACACTTTTGTCTTGGCAGAAGAAGGTACGTTCTTGTTTTCAGTTTGAGGGATGCAACATTAAGGTGGATTTAGCACTCGTAGATCCAGGGGGAAGGGGGCCCTGCCTCCCCCCTGATGTTTTCTGACGCTTTCCTTCCCTGTTTGTTTCCTTTTTTTTCACTTTTTTAGAATATATTTGTCAATTTGGTCAACTATTGCCACCTTTGTCACATTGGCCCCCCAATATTTTGCTCATTGGCGCCCTTATCACATTGCCCCCCCCCCCCCAAGATTTTGCTCTAGATCCGTACCTGGGATTTACTCTAATAAAAGCTCAAGCTGATGTACTTCCTGTTTTTATAAAGTCAGATATATTGAACGGCAATTAAATTACCTTCTTTCAATAATTAATTTGAAAGAATTCTTTTATTCCAATTCTGATGAACATTTTGCTACAAGTGTCATTTTTTTGCTAGTCCGCTTTAATTATATATTTGTTTTCGTTTGTATTCTTCGAGAATGAAAATTCTCAGCTAAGAATGTGTAATTGGCATCGTCTTTTAGGTCTTTGATATCTCGTTCATTAGTGATCTTTATCATCAGGGATCTTTCCAGAAGTTTGGAAATCTGCACGAGTTATTCCAATTCATAAGAAAGGTGATAAGACAAATATAGGCAACTATCGCCCAATAGCTATTCTTTCCCCAATATCTAAGGTTCTAGAAAAAATGATTCAATAAAGAATTGTTTTGTATTCTGATAAAAGGCTTTAATTTACTAAAAATCAGTTTGGATTCAGGTCGGGTCATTCTACTGAACAAGCTATTGCTGCGCTAATTTTAGAGATTAATGATTCACTAAATGATGATAATCATGTGTCTACTCTTTTCTATGATATAAAAAAGACATTTGATACGCTTAAACCATAAAATTTTGCTGGAGAAAATTAATAACACAGGTATTAGAGGTAAAGGCCTAGATCTAATAAAATCTTACCTGCATGGTCGAACAATTGAGGTAGAAATAAATGGGCACCTGTCAAACCATATTGCTAATGATGATATTGGAGTCCCCCAGGGATCAATATTAGAACCATTACTATTTTTGATTTATATAAATGACCTTCCGAGGTGTTTACCCCAAGATAGTAGCTTAGCAATAATTTTTCCAGATGATACAGCGGTGACAGTAAAAGCTAAAACCCCATCTTTGTTGGTTGAGAAAATGGTGATAGCAATGAAATCTTTGAATAAATGGTTTGCATGTAAATACATAGCTCCAAATTTTTCTAAAACTGAATTCATGATTTTTGGGCGGTCACAGCGGGCAGTAGATAAAATTACCATAGAAGAGTTAATTGTAAACCAAAGTAGGATAAAAAAGAGTAAAATCATTTCGTTACCTTGGGATTATTCTCGATGAGCTCTTATCATTCCGTAAACATTCTGATTATTTGAGATTGAAACTTGCCCATAACTTAGGTTGTCTTCATAGATTGAAACATGTGTTTCCTTTTTCCATCCTTAAAATTTTATACCATTCTCTAATTGAATCATATCTAAATGATTGCCCTGTAATCTATCTCAACACATTTACGGTCCATCTGCAAGCTCTTCAGATAATTCAAAATAAGGCAATTAGAATTCTGGGTACTTTTGTTCATCGCTCAATGAGGCTTCAAAATCTCTCGGAAACTCAAACTTCATATGTTTTTTTCAATATACTTAATCTTCAACAACTGAAAGACCTGCATACAGCAATGTGGTATTATGATATTCAATCTTCAACAAATTATTTCCATGATTTGGGTATAATTGAGACTCCCATTTCTCCCACCCACCCCATCCGCTCCAAGAAGTATTGCCTTCCTCCAATTAAATCAGAAAGAGCTAGATTCTCAATCAGATTCCAGATTCCTCATATTGTAAATAAACTTAATTTAGTAGAAATGTTCCCAAGTTTCAAGAGCAGATCTTTTTTCAAAGAACATATTTCAAAAATGGTTCTTTGTCTGGATGTTGGGATTGATGAATAATTGATATTAGTATGAATTGTGTATTGGTGTTCTCGCGCTGGAGTGGCCTCCTCTGTTATCTCCTACCTTGTATGTTTTTTTTTGTTTTTGTTTTTTATATACTGTATTTGTTATTTCGGCATTTTCTTATATTTGTTTATGGCCGACACACCGAGCCCTGCTCTCCGTCGACCAGTTTAGAAATTTATTTTACATATGTTTTTGTCAATAAAAGATCTTTTGTCAATAAAAGATCTTGAAAGATCTAGTGCAAATGTCATTACAAAAATTGTCAGTGTTTCCTCTGTCATCAGATCAAGAGTAATTCATTTTTCTCTCATTGTGAATAGTTTTTTTTCTGTCATCAGATAAAGTGTCACTGTTTTTTTCTGTTACAGCAAAAAGTGTCCACGTTATTTTGTTGTTGTAGGGCACGCTGTGGTCGTTTATAGGTGTAAAAAAAAGGCGTCGTCTTTCTTCACCGTGAGACAGTGTCCACTATTTTTTTAATTATTAAAAATTTACCAATTCCTGTGTTATCATTTTTCTTCTTGTTGATGTCAGTTGCCCATGAATGAAGTGTTTCCCCCTAGAAATTTTTCTACGGGTGCACTCTTCAATGGTGTAATTTCCCTTGAAGTCATGCAAATCTTGCCTTGATGAGAACAATTTGCGGCGAAACAAAATCATTCTTGGCATAAGGGGGGAGGGGGGGGCCCATTGGCCTCGAAAGACAAAATGAATACATATAAAAGTGATTACAATTTTTCGTGATGACAAATAAGAACAATGACACTGTGTGCTACGTCAAATAAAGAAGACGACACTCTTCATAATGACGGAGGATAACAATAAAAGTATTATAATGATGTTTTTAGAGATGACCAAAAGACGCATGACAAAATATTTTTTGATGAACTTACTGGAGACTACTCAGCTAATAGTAACATTCAACGCATTGTTTGATGTTTTAGTACAGTCAATCTAGCGTCAAATACGACTCGACCGCAAACAAATTGCAACAGAAATGATTTTTACACCATCTTGTAGAGAAAAAAAAACTGTACAACATATCAAATGTTGAGAAACCCAGCGGGGTGCAAAATAAGTGTTTTTTAGCGTTTTCCGTTTGTTTTTTGTTGTTTTTAGCGGAAATTTTCCGTTATTCTAGAGCTTAGGATTTACTTCATGGGAGACATGTTTCTGAACTAGTTTTGTGTGCTGAACTCGAATATCACATCAGATTCAAGTTATTTCTCACCGTTAGTGTTTCACATTCATCACCAAACAAGAAATTCGTATTTCGTGGCCATATTTCCCTTTTTTCGTCCTTTGGGGCGAATGAAGTCAGGAATAACGTCGCCCTATCGACTGAATACTATATTTTTGGAAAGTTCCGTACATTCTAAGATTGTCGTCATTAAGGTTTAACAGCATATACGGCCATCTAGCGGAAAATTTCGTAGCGTATTTCACTAAGGTCGGTGTTGGAACCCTTGGTCCCAGTTTTGTCAGATAAATGTCCCTCCCAGATTCATTTCTTTGGGCCTCTTCATTATTTTCCTTCTTTAAGTAATAAATGTTAATTTTCCTATTATTTTTTTACTCCATTTTGGGTCCTCTTAACTGCGTACGTATTTAATTCACCACGAGGGAAAAAGTGCGCAGTTAGGGAGATTGGCCAGTATATTAGGAACCCTGGGATTGGCTGGAAAGATTCATTTACCACCCCTAGTAACCCCCACCGCGTGCTGCGGTTAGCGGGCTGGGAGAATTTGTCCTTTTTTAGTTCAGTTCTTTTTATACGTGTAACTGTGAATATAGTAAGAATTTTTCTATGTACCTATTTTACTTTTCAGCTTAGGCCGAGACTAAAGGGTTAATTAGAAAATCTTATCGGTAAACTTTGGCTTTAAATGTGGCCATAGACCACCCGATCACGTTAGTATAAAGGAACCGTTGGAGTAACCGCGGAAATCCCACTAATTTGGGGCCAAAGAGGGACCGTCCCCCCTCCAGTAAGTGGCATAGCAACTCTTTGCGCCATTTTTGCCTTTAAAAGTGGTGACCCCGCACAAAGAACCTCCAATAAGTGGTGGCAGCAAGTTAAGGTCCTATCAGTAAATCTGATAATTAAAGAATTCCGCGCTTTCAAAGAGACAGGGTAATTTAGCCTACAAAAGTAGCCTATTGTAGTTACAGAGGCTATATATAAAAATCGTAAGGAGAAATTTTTATCTGATCTGTGCATAGCCGGATAAAAATAGATAATAAAATTTAATAATCAATAAATCAAGCGAATAATTAACTTGGGAGACAAGGGAGGCTGAGCCCCCCACACATAATAGACAAATTAAAAGAAAATAATTTTTCACGAAAGAATAAAAAGAAATATTGATAAAAGGATTTTCATTTGAACGAAAGACGTTAAAAAAAAACCTTAAAATAATGGCGGACAAACGAAGAATGCAGAATATGACCGGCAGAATAGCATCTTGTGAATTTGAGAGTACAGCGTAGGTGAGTAAATTTCCTACTTGCAATGTAGAACAGCCTACTACTGATAGTAAGAAACAACTAATTAAACTGAAGCCAATTTCTATTACAATAAAAGGTTACAGACATTTTCTTATTTTTTTTTGTACAGCGTCATCTTCTGAGTAAAGATTAATAAGATGATCAGACGACGAGATGGAACTTTGCAAACATAGGTTTAAACCTCTGTCTGTATTTCTATTCCAGGTCTATGGCGACTGTAAACGAGCGCTGTTTGATATGTCTCAAAGAGATTGACGAAGAAGCTGAGCATACTACACTCACAGAGACTGGGGCTGCCGCTATCAATGGGTCCAGTCGCTTGCGGAAAACCACCCTCGTTGCAAATGCTGGAGAAAAAGCCCACATCGTTTGCAGACGGAATTACAACCACCGATTCTACATCGAAAGGGACAACAAAAATCGTAAAGAAGAGTGGCTTGCACAGATCTCGTCCGAAAAGTGTGCTCTAAGATCTGACACTTCCACATTCATGTTTAAGGACTGCTGCTTTTTTTGTGGGACGGTAATCGACTTTCCGGCCACACACAGGAAAAACCGTGAGATCTTTTCCGTCCGAACAGTCGACTTCGATGAAAAACTAAAAGAAATCTGTGAAATGAGAAGTGACGAATGGGCAGTCGAAGTGTTTCGCAGAATATGCACAGTGTCAGATCTCCATGCAGCTGATGCAGTTTACCATCAGATCTGCAGTACAAATTTTCGAACAATGCGTGCTCGTCCGAGCAAATTCGATGCAAGTGGCAACGAGCCTGAGCGTAAGAAAAGGAGATCTGGCAGGCAAGAATATGATGTCAAAACAGAAGCATTTTTAAAGGCTATGGTGTACTTAGAAGTGAATGATGAGGAGCAAATAACGATTAGTGAATTAGTTGAAAAGATGCGCGAGAATCTGTATGGAGATCTGGAACCTTACAGTAAGGTTTACATGAAGAAGAAGGTCGTCGAGCACTTTGGATCTCGAATTGTCTTTTCAACTGTAAACGGCAAACCAGATGTTGTTACTCTTAGAGAAAATGCGGCAGATATTCTGCAACAGTATTATGCCAAGTCGAAATCTCGAGATTTGAAGGGGCAAAAAGAACAAATTCTGATTGCTGCAGCAAAGCTGATGAAAAGCGACGTAAAAGATATTCCGACGAACAAAGAAAGTTATGACCTTTTGGAAAGGGTGTCGTCAGTTTCTGATGCTCTAGAATTTGTACC
>JAQQPU010004970.1:0-32191 GCA_029168905.1 Artemia sp. Kazakhstan ARC1039
TTCTGATGTAAATGGGAGGTAAATTTAAACTTTACCTCCCCCCCCCCTAATGTGCAAATATATACCCTGAAATGGTATATATAGGAGTGGGGGTAAAACTCATTTCTGACAAAAATGATTATTATATTTGGAGAGAGCATAAAAAAAGCATCAAGTAGTATGTTCACTTTATTTGTAAGTCAATAATATGAACTGCCAAAAAATTTACCAAAAAGGCACCAAGTGGTACATTTACTTTATTTGCAGGCCTAAGTCAAATATGAACTGCCAAAAATTTACCAAACATTAGGGGCATTTTTTCACTCATCAATGTGCTAAGATCTTACATCTTTTCTCAGAAAATGCTTAAAAGTGAAATCTTTGAACAAAGATCTTACATCTTTGGTCGTTTTTATGCAAACATCTTTCATCATTCTGCTCTGATCAGTGGTCTGAGAACAATGATGAGTTGATCATCAAAGTTCTCTTATCATTGTTCTATATGGCAAAACAGTGGTGGTCTTCACACTTTTTGCTAGCATCAGTGAGCTGTAAGATCTTAGATGTAAGATCTTAGTGCTAAAAAATGGGCCTATTGGTTGGTTAATTTTTACCAAATCATATTATTGAGTTAGGAAAAAAGCTAATACACTATTTGATGCCTTTTTTATGCTGATTACAAATATAATAATCATTTCTATTGGAAATGAATTCCAGCCCCCCCCCCCCTAATCTAACCTAACCTAACCCCCACCCCCATATGTGCAAATATATATCCTGAATTGACATATATAGGACAGGAGGCTAATATTGATTTCCAATAGAAATGATTGTTATATTCGTAATCAGCATAAAAAAAAGGCATCAAATGGTGTATTCATTTTATTCCTAACTCAATAATATGATTTGGTAAAACTAACCCATTAGTTTCAATAATGCATATTGATGTTTAATATTTCTATATTTGGTCTGATATATCAATATTGGTATCAAATATCACCCAACACTAGAGGTAGGGGTAAATTTTAGGCAGTTTGTATGATTGACTTACAAACAAAGTAGGCCTAAACATACCACTCAATGCCTTTTTTATGCTCTTTCCAAACACAAAAATCATATTTGTCAGAAATAAATTTTACTCCCACCCCTAGGCCTATATATACCAATTCAGGGTATATATCTGCACATTAGGCCTAGGGGGGTGGGGAAAGTTTATTTCTGATGCAATTGAGAGGTAAGTTTAGACTTTGCCCCCCCCCCCTAATGTGCAAATATATACCCTGAATTGGTATAGCCTATAGGGGTGGGGGTAAAATTCATTTCTGACAAAAATGATTAGGCTATTATATTTGTAAGGAGCAAAAAAAAAGCATCGAGTAGTATTTTCACTTTATTTGTCAATAATATGGACTGCCGAAAATTTACCAAGGTAGGTACTTCAAAATACCTTCCCAGGACATACTTTAGCCTAGCCTGTAGACCCATCCATGAAAGTTTCATTATCCTAACCTAGCCCCTTTCTAAGAGAGCCAAAAGTAGAATTCTACCAAAATATGCAATAGGGGCCAAAAATAGCTTCTGGTAAAAATAAACAGAGCCTACACTAACCTTACAGAATCTACACGCAATCCAAAAACCTTAGTCTTGTCTTTTGAAGCTTCTCGCCAAACAGATCTTGGAGGCATTGCAGCAGGGTTGCCTCCAGACCAACAATTTCGTAACGTCCAACTCTTAAAAACGTAACTTTTTCGTAACTTTGATAGGAAAGTCTCTTTTCAAGGCAGGGTGCCTTAATTTCGCTATCAAGAGCGATACTTAAAGCGGGGATGGGAAATTTTTTGCCTGTATAATTTGAAAAATATATTTTTACGTATTGTCATCAAAAATCTTCCCTCCAATTTTTAAAAGGTGCCTAAAAGCATACAATAATAACAATTTATGTTTCTTTACCTTCAGGAAATTCCTATTTATTCAACTGCAAATGCTGATTCCAGTTTACCTGCACAACAGAAAGACCCCCCCCCCCCGGACGGGGGGATATAACCCCAGACTATCATTTTGCATATCTTGTTGTTTTTAATTGCCATTATTGATGTTTTAAACCAAAAGTTGATGAGTAATACGTACAAAATAAAAGGCAAATCAATACACACAGGACACTTTAGAGTTTTGAAGAAAAGAAGAAAACCAACTAGATTTTTTTTATTGTTAAATTTCAATAAAAGCGATCATAATAAATTCAGCTTCTTAAAAACACCCAAAAAATCATTTTAATCGCTCCCTTCCCGTCTAATATTTTAGATTGGCTCAGTCTTAGTCTCACCTTCTCTAGCTTTAAATTTGCATCGTTCGAACATGAAGATTTAAGCAATTCTGAGTGACAGAGTTTTCTTTTCGTTTTTATTTTATCGAAAAAAAATATTTTAATCGTTGCCTTCAGTTCCTATACGAAACAACAGTTATTTTGCATAATAGGTATTTTTCCGTTTGCAATTTGATTCGTAACTCCCAACCAAAACAAAGTCAGAAATAAAAGAAGAGTTCACACAATTCAACTACAAGAATGTTATCCTAAAGCTGTTTTGACGGGTCTCACAAGTCCAGGCACGCACAAAGAATCTTTAGGGGAGGGGGTCAAACAATAAAAAAAAATTAAACTCATTTCCAAAATGAACTACAAAGTAGAGAATTTTTTTTCTCAAGAATATATGAATATAAGTGTCCACGAGGGGCACAAAAAGCATTGGGTTTTACATAATATAAGCACCAAATTTATCTAGGTTTTAAACGCATAAACGGAAAAAGTCGATGAGTTGAAGAATACAAATAAAAAAGATCAAACTATGCAAAAACGAATCGATTTTTTGTCCCGAATTTTCACTTATATTTAATATTTTTTAATTTTTTAATTTTCCAATTTAAAAAAAAGATAATGTCTCATCCAAGATTACAACCTAAGTTAACACAGCCTCGAGATGTGCTCTTACCGTTGTGCTATACTGATAAAAGTGGAAAATAACTGAACATTTGAAAGTGGTTGAAAAATAGTTCACAAATTAAAAAAAAATTGTGTGACAAAGAAATAAAAGGAAGATGGAATAAAAATATCAGTGAGTTAATAAAAATGAACTGGAAATGATTTAATTAAGAATATTAAGGGGGATAATAAAAAACCTATAATTAATAAGGAAATGCCGAGAATTTTACGTTTTCAGGGGATTGGGGCCCCAGTACAGCCTGAGTGGCCCCATGAATCAGTTTTTAAGTAAACTGTAAACCTCCCCTATACATATAAAAGACTGTTATCTTCTTCATAAAAATGGGCATTACTCTAGTTGTCGTTTTTTAAAGTCAAATATCTAGTGATTGTCCTTTTCTGAAGAAAACATTCTAAACACAAAAGCAGTAGGCCTACCATTAAATTATTTATTTTATACTATTTCCAAATGTCATGCTTTCTTTTCTGAAAATACACCCACCCACCTGATGATCCGGGATATAGGCCTAAGAACATATAAAAAAAAATCGACCAATAAAATTCTTACTTTACAATATGAAAGAACACGAAAGAATATAACAAGAAAGAATGTCATCACAAGATTCGCCACAACGATGAAATGTGTTTATACAGTTATATATGGGACCGCAGATGGGGAGGGGGGGGGATAATGTCAAAAATTGACCATGATTTTTGGAAAAAGTTTAGCATAAAATCGAAAATTCCGGCTCAACTAACCCACCCCCCTCCTCAATGCTTAGATATAACCAAAAAATGGCTCATTTTTACAGTTTCATATATTATGTCAATACCAGCTGTTCATAATCCCATATAAAAAGAGCAACCTTTGTATATAACCTGATATTATGTCAAACCAATCAGAAGGAGGGGGGGGGATGAGATTTTTACGGAAAGAATAATACATATATCATCGGTACTAGTCAATTAGCTGATACACACGCAAGATAGATGCTAAAGGAAACTAGTCAAAACGGGTATCAGTCAGTAGAGAATTGGATCGCAAAGCGTGATTTGTCATTACGTTTAAAATATTTAAACTATTCTTTTTTGGGGTTTAGGGGGGGAGTACCTAGATTAGGTTACGTATTTAAAATATACTATGCTTTGCCCCCCCCCCGCCCCTAATGTGCAAATATATAGCCCAAATTTGTTCTAAATTCAGTAGCATTAACTAATGAAACTAGCTCCTTCTCCATATAATTTTAGTATGACTGTTAACGGAAGAAGATTCAAAGTCAACTGATGAAATTGAAAGTTGGTGAGGTGACTAACTGACTATTGTCACTTGTCACTAAACAAATGATAATCGTATGCTCATGAGAGAGAATGTTATCTTAACTTACTGTGCGAGTAAGCGAAGTGGATATTGTCTCATCCTAATAACTGAGTGATTGCTTTATAAGATTAAATGACCGCGATGTGAAAAAATGTCGATACTCATGTCAGTATAATTAAAATGGAAACAGCGGATTTTTTCACGGGAAAAAAATAGATTACTCAGGAAATATGAAACTTCTTCATTATTCAAAAGCGTAACATAATTGTAACATAAATTCTAAAACGTAACAAAAATGTAACGTTTTTAGCACCGTAACGTAAAACGTACCGTGTTATTTAAAACGTACCAAAAATGGTACGAACGTAACCTTGATGGCAACCCTGCATTGGAGCTCTGTTTTAAGGTGTCCGTTCTGAACAATGTTTTAAATACGTTCCATGAAAAATAAGGGCCGTGCTTTTACTCATCTTTGTGCATCTTACATCTTTTGACAAAGAACACTTAAAAGTGAAATCTTAGAACTAAGATCTTACATCTTATAGCGTTCTTTTTCTAACTTCTTTCATCACCCTGCTCTGATTAGTGGTATGAGAACACGATGAGTATACCATCAAAGTTCCCTCATCATTGCTCTATATGGCAGATAGATGGTGACCTTCACACTTTTTGCTAACATCAGTGCGCTATAAGATCTTAGAACAAAGATGAGTTAAAGGAACGTAAATCTTTGCAGAAAGATGTGAGATCTTAGATGTAAGTTCTTAGTGTAAAAGGACGGCCCTATAGTTTCAGACTCTCAGTGCTAAACCCAGTGAATTTTCAAAGCGTTTTCATCTTACGAGCTTCTAATGTGTTGGAAATAAATTCTTATAAGTTAGAATGCACCAGAATAGCATTGTTGAACACAGGCTCTAAGAGACCTGAACGCTGGTACTCAAACCTATAGTCAGCATAACCAACTTCCAACAAGGGCTTGGAAACAAATTGTGAAGATCATTATTTTGAGTTCTTTGTTTCAGTTTTTCAAAACCCATGTTCGAGCATACTATTTTACCATATTTTAACTTAGAATAACCATTGTCCATTACACTAAGAACTCGTAAGATCAAAACGTTTTAAAACTTTATGGGAATAAAAAAGGGGAACTTTATAATAATTTTGCTAAACAGGATTGCGGTGCACCGGTCTGTTTTTCTGGGGCAAATAACTAATGTTTAGAGTAAACGATGGCGTGCCGTTGGCCTACGCCAATTTTAATATTGGGAAAGAGTTTCAAATCTGTTCGAAACACCTTCAGTGATATATTGTTCAAGTCTGAATAAGCGAACAATTCTGCTAATGTCCTTTAAAACTCCGAAAGCACGTACTACATAATAAAACACATAAATAAAGAAAACACGATACAAGCAACAACAATCAAAAATCCTTAGGATCAAAGCTTTTTCAGACTTTTTAAGCTCTTTATTTTCAGTAAATGGTAGTGTTTCACTTTCTTCCGTGTTTGTATTTTTGTGATACCTGTCGTTTTACCCAATAAAACCGAGTAATCACAGTATCATACTTTTCAACAGAGTGTGTGTCACAATAGTGAAACAGCTTTTGTTCTTTGTGTTCAGCTGAACACAAAAGAAATTTGGTCTCGATACGTTTGGAGGAAGGGGAAGAAACACAACGGACAACTACTTCTTGAAAATAAATTATAATATTTAAGTTATACCTTGCTTGGAGGTCTTAACTAGGACAAGATTTGAACAATAGAAGTCGTAATGCAAGTAAACACAAGTTGATTCTGCTTTCCATATCCATTGCAACGGGCAGGGGGTTAAAATGCAAGTTAAAATCTTTACACATGTTATCTTTTTGTAACTATTTGTTTGCTTAGGCTGTGAAATAAAGGTCTGTCAAGATCATTCATGAAAAAATTCGATTTGTGATGTCACAAAAAAGAAAATCAGACGTCACCAAATCATTAAAGCCAGGTTTATTTGCTGATCGAAAGTTTATTTAAACGGGGTTGAGTTAGACGGGGGCTTAATTAAACAGGGGCTCTGCTGCAGAAGAGTTCAGTTAACTGGGAATGAGCTGAACGTGGGATGAGTTGCACGTGGGTCCAGTTAAACAGGGGTTCAGTTCCACGAAGTTCAGTTGCACGGAGGTTCAGTTAAACGGGCTCAGTTTTTCGAGTGTTCAGTTACACGAGGCTCCAGTTGTAGGGGTATTCACTTGCATGAGTGCTCAGTTGAACGAGGCTTTAGTTAAATGGAGTTAAGATAAGATAAGATTTATTGCTGAAAAACGGCTAACACAACCTCAAATGGGCCGAATTCACACTTCAGCGTCAAAAAAAAAAAAGAAGAAACAAACAACAACAGAAAATTATAAAAGGGTAAATTTCAAATACGTAAAAATGTTAAAAACAATTAAAATTAGACTCATAAAATTAGAAGGTCAATTCCAAATCAGCAAAAATGGCTAAAAAATGAAAATTCGTAAAATTAAAAAGTGGGATAAAAAATAAAACTAAATAACATAACAGTTATTTAGTCACAGTTATGTGACTAAAAAAAACAAAAAACAAATTGAATTGCACAGGGGCTCAGTTCCACACGTCTTCAGTTATACAGGGGTTCTGTTAAATGTGGATCAGTATTTAGTCTTCAGTTACACGATGTTTCAGTTGTACGGGGGTTAAGTTGCAAGATGGCTCAGTTGCAGGAGGATTCAATTAATTGAGGTCGAGTTGTAGAGGGTTCAGCTGCAGGAGGGTTCAGTTGAATGAGGTTCAGTTGCACGAGGGTTCAGTTACACGAGGGTTCGGTTACAAGGGGAAAAGTTGCATGAGTTCAGTTACACGAGGGCACCGCTGCACAAGGGTTCAGTTGCACGAGGAATCAGCTGCACGATGGTTCAGATGCACGGCGGTTCAGTTACATTGAGGTTCAGTTACACGGGGGCTTAGTTGCACGAGGTTTCAGTTGCAATGGAACTAGCAAAGTCATGTTGTTGTCATGATAGGACCAGGATTGCACAAAACCTCTATTAAATAGGGGGTACCAAAAACTTCTTGGCTGTTCAGTATCGAATTTGCAATCAATTTAAAATTCTGAGCATTTTATTGATTAAAAAGTATGAATAACTATATTTCAGGCTTCCCAGTTGCAAAAGAAGTAGTGCCACACGGTGGTAGTACTGGATTCAGCCATGTTGATTCGCTTCATTTGTAATCTGTAATTGCGTATCAGCTGTAATGAGGGGTGGGGTGAGTCATCGTTTAGGTGGGGGTAGGGTAGATACCTAAAAAAGTACCACCACTGATATTTTGGCGTTTGGCTCCTCCTGGAAAATTTTCGAGGGTTCAGTTGAACGAAGGTTCAGTTAAATGGGGTTAAGATAAGATAAGATTTATTGCTGAAAAACGGTTAACACAACCCCAAATGGACCGAATTCACACTTTAGCGTCAAATCAAACAAAATAAGAAACAAAACAAACAAACAAACAACAGAAAACTATAAAAGGGTAAATGTCAAATACGGAAAATTTTAAAAACGGACATAAATAAACTCATAAAATTAGAAGGTCAATGTCAGACCAAATCCGCGAAAATGGCTAAAAAATGAAAACTCGTAAAATTAAAAACGGGATAAAAAAAATTAAAACAAAAACATAAGTTAGTTATGTGACTAAAAAAAATAACACAAATTGAGTTGCACAGGGGCTCAGTTACATACGTTTTCAGTTATACAGGGGTTCAGTTAAATGTGGATCAGTATTTCAAGTCTTCAGTTACACGATGTTTCAGTTCTACGGGGGTTAAGTTGCTAGGTGGCTCAGTTGCATAAGGATTCAGTTAATTGAGGTCGAGTCGTACAGGGTTCAGTTGCAAGAGGGTTCAGTTAAACGAGGTTCAGTTGCACGGGGGTTAAGTTGCACGGGTTCAGTTACACAGGGGCCCCGCTGCGTAAGGGTTCAGTTGCACGGGTGTTCAGTTACACTAGGGTTTTGTTGCACGAGGTTTTAGTTGCAATGGAACTGGCAAAATTATATTGTGACCATGATGGGCCCAGGATTGTACAAACCCTTTATTCAATAGGGGTACCAAAAACTTCTTGCTGTTCAGTACTAAGTCAGCTAAAGCACTTCACGTAGATATAGGAAGACGTGTTAGTTCCTATCCTTAGCTGATTTTGGAACCATTGCTCTTTTCTGAGGCCATAATAATTTCAATGATTAAACGAATATGAAAATCTCAACTTGGAATATTACAACATTAAGAAACAACTATCGTATGACATATTGACTGACGAATCCAGACGCTTCAAGTTGGACTTAAGAGGGACTTGGGAAACTCATATCTCAGGGGTCGGATACATAAAATTAGTTGATATAGAATTTATTTACACAGGCAGGAAGGATAGGCCTGATAAGCAGGGAATGTAACTCATGATAATATAAGAAAGCTGCAAAGTCTCGGTTTGGTTGGGAACCTATTAATAATAGGATACTAGCGGCTCATTGCATGACTAAAAAGTACAGGGTATCAGTCATAGTAGTATAAGCAGGGTTGCCACGGAGGTTACGTTCATAGTATTTTTCGTACGTTTGAAATCAATGGTTTCTTTTTATGTTACGGTCCCAAAAACGTTATATTTTTGGTACAAACATGGATTTATATTACAGTTATGTTACGTTTTTAAATTATGAACGGATTGCACAATTATTGTGCAATCTATTCTTCCCCGTGAAAAAATAATACTGTTTCTTGTTTAGTTACACTGTCATAAGTATAAAAATTCTTTCACATCGGGATCGCTTAATATTATCATACAGTCATTCATCTATTAGGATGAGATTACACCTCTTTCGCTCACTCACATGGTAAACTACGATAACATTCTCTATCTTGGGATTATCATTTGTAATAATGTGACAAAGCAAATATTTTGCACTCAAGTCTTATTGACTTAAATAAAGTCATTGTACTCATCATATTGAATCAGCTGAAAATTGTTCAGTCAATAGGCATACATAAATTGTACAGAGGAGTAATTCTAAGTCAGGAAGAAAAAGTTATTATGAAAACATCGGTAAATCACAATAGAATATATTTTAGTTACAATTTTTATAAGTAACAGATTATACGGCAATAAATAAATTGTTCTTTGGGTAGCAGTCCCCCCCCCCTTCCATGTGGTTGGACATAAAATCGGGGTATAAAAAAAACTTGCTGCTTTTATGTGGGATTATGAACAGCTGATTCGGCTAAAATAGTTGAACTGTCGAAATGAACCAACTTTTTGTTATAACCAATGCTATACCCAAGCACTGAGGATGGGGAGTGAGTGGTCAGGGCAGAATTTTCGTATCTAACACAAGGCCATTTTCAAATATCAATGTCACTTTTCTGACACTGTAACCCCTTCCCCTCTTTTAAGGGTCCCATATATGACTGTAGTAATAAATTTCATAGTTGTGCTGAATCTCGTGACGACATTCTTCTTTGTTAATTTTGTTTTCTGCAATCTTGACTCCAATGAAATTAATCGTCAGAACATTGCCATTGTAATACTAGCCAAACTGAATGGTTTGGTAACCTCAATTAAACATGATTTACCCTGGCTTGCCGTAATTGGTTGTGTTTGTCATTCGCTCTTGCTTATTTCTTCTGCTATCTACAAAAAACATCCATCTAACATCGCACTGTTCTGTTATGACATCTATAATCATGTTTCGGGAATTGCAAGGCGTAGACAGAATTTCAATATTTTCTATAGGCTACAGAACATCAACTGTTTTAACCATATGCTACAAAATGGTTGGTTTTTGAATCAGTTGCCGACCACTTGATGGAACAATGTGTTATACTCATTGGGTTCTTTAAGGTAACATTCTAAGAAGGAAAGGACGTGAGTGCTGTCAATCTGTATTTGGTTCTGGCCAATCCAAAAGTAAAATTATTTTACTTGATTCTTAAATACGTTTTACCCAATGTTAACAGAATAAACGTCAAATTTCAGAGTACGGAGGTAAAAGCCTTTAAATTAAATTCTAATGTTTCATCCCTTCTTCAAGAAATAGGAACCTGTTTCATTAGCGAGAATTGACAGAGGCCTGAAAAAACCTGTCGATTTTTAATGAATATTTTAGATCCTCGAAACTTCAGGAGTATGTAAGACATGCATTTTGGTGAAGAATAATAACTCTACGAGCTTGAAAGTATCGAAAATGGTGTTGTTGAGGAGCTCCATTTAAAATTGGTAAGAGAAGCTAATTTTATATCAAGCTCCTCACCAAAATAAAATAGCGAATCAACTGAAAAGACCCTTTATAGGACCTAATTAAGTCTTCCTCCATGCGCCGCAAAGTCCGGGCAAGTAAAGCCAATTATACCTCTGTTTACAATGTTTACTCCCTTTGTGTCGATCTTGAGAATTAAACACTGAGTAGAGACGTCTTCTTTTTATAATAGGTGAGGCATATTTAGATTTCAATCAGTCTGAAGTTAATTTTTAGGAGTGTGTAGCCAATTTGAAAAATGGAGCTGACAATCCTTCCTTACAATTTTTGCCGAATTTTATGTTGACATTGACGTTTCTACCCCATTCCAGTCCTGGAGCAGAAAACAAGGGCTCTCAGTTAAAAATAATTAAGACCCCAATTCGGAAGATTCAATCCGAAAACCATTTGTGATCTTATGCATGTCAAAAGAGCGATTCCTCACATGTGTTCTTGGGAAATCCCGAATACTCCTGTGAGGAAAGCAAGAAAGTAGAAAGACTAAACTCCAATGTTAGCCATGTTTTCAAATTAATTATGTTTACTTCACTATATAAGGATCTAATATACCATGTCTTATATCTATGTAAAAAGTTAGTTTTAAATTTAACCTAGAAGAGTCTCTTAGAGATGTTTATCTAGATCTCGCTAAATAAAAATGTAATCTTTACTTGCCTTTTTCTTCAAAGTATCCTAAATACACGATTTACACCCAAATCAAAGGGAGGTGGAATACTATTATTTGTAAATAATTATCTTTTTCCTAAATTAATTCATACTCCTAACCTTTCAGATTACGATCAAATCATTTGGGTAAGTGTAAGACCCAAAGTTTTACCACGCCCCTTTAATTTGATTGTGTTTTGCTGCTTCTATTATTCCCCAAATCAAAACGCTGCACAAAGACAGCGATTCTACCAACAACTGCATAGTAGTGCCGACTTTGTCCTATGCAAATTCCCGAACGCCGGTATTTTCTTAGTAGGTGATGTTAATGATCTAAAGTTAAATCCCCTTTGTAGTTCCCTAAACTTAAAACAAATAGTAAAAATACCAACAACAAAAGGAAATTCAACCCTTGATTTGATTTGCACCAATATGCAGGCTTTCTATACCCCTCCTGTCCCCTTGCCCCCGTTAGGAGGAAGTAACCATTTTTGTTTATTAACGAAGCCTCTGTAAGGTTGCCCCTACTTAACAGGGCTAATAAATTTGGTAGCGTGAGATAAACTGAGGCGTTGGATAAGAATCGGTACTCAGAATTCAGTGACAACTGATTTTATTATAAAATAAGATAAAATGAAAAATATTCTAATTCTATCTATGTTGGCTATTTCCAAACCTCTTCTAAGGTCAAAAGATCTACTTGTTCACATCCACCGATGTATACCGAAAAGAAAAAGATTAAGTTAATCCTAAGCTAACAAATGTTTCAACTTAAAAGGGTTGCACTTGAACAGCTAGTCAAGGCTTGAGTTCTGGGTTATAAAATCCTTCAGTTCAAGCTATTTTTGAGCTAAGCTAAGAATAACCGTACTTGCTTTTAATTCCAATTTTTATTAACCTAAACCAAGAGATTCTTTTATTATTTCTTGATAGGATTGTGTATTCCTTTGACCTTTATTAAGCTTTAATGTTGGCAGGGAAACTTAATTGAAAATATCTGGACATAAAGGTTTAGAAATTCTTAAGCTGGTAATATTGTTCCCCTTTTTCCCCTGACCTTCCTGTATAAACATTAAGGTTACTTTTGTATAAACAAGCAGTACGGGTTAACGCAATGAAAGAGTGATTAAAAGGGAACGGTGTTCCTCTTCGTATAAGCGTCTGAGGGTTGCACAAAGGTGGGGGGGTGTTAATTTATGTTATTGTCCGATAATTCCAATTTCGGATATAAGGTCCTTATAAAGTCGAGCTAAGCCTCAAGGGACTCTAGACTGAAAAAGGAAGAGCCCAAATGGCTTCTAGCTTTCTTTTCTTTGTTGAAGTTTCCTTCCTTCCTTAAACCCTCAGTTATTCGAAGCTTAAATTTCTGGGAAGAAATTTACTTTGGCTTATTCTAACCTAAAAAAATACTGTTTTGTCCAAATGGTTCAAGCCTTGTTTAGGTGGAAATACGAATGAAACTATAAGTCCCAAAATCATCAGTTTCTCTTATATAAGTATTAAAATTATCTCCAAGTGACAGAAAGCCTTTTGGAGGTTTATCTTCTTATTTTAACCTTTATCTTCAAACTTTTATCCCCAAGGAGAATTTCAGACAGACAGTGGTAGCTTATCGTTATTACAAAGTAAACACTTACTCTTCGTTCGATTTCCAAAAAAAGACTACCCTGTTTTCGTTCCTCAATCTCTATTTTAAGTTCTATCTATTTTGTTCTTCTTTCCTGTCATTGGTCAGAGACCAGTTTGATGCCGTCCTAATGATAGTCCTTTGTTCAAAGATTGGTTTCCGCTTTCTCTATTAAAAAACCCTGTTTTTGGTCATGTGATTCAAATCGCGTAATATACTTGTCGTTGACCCCTCGAGATTGAAACGGCAGTCCGCTATTTGTATTTGCATTTTATGGTCCTTGTTGAGTCAAGGGTACAATTGTTCAAAAATCTAACTAATGTTGTTTGTTTCCTTACACAAAGAAATTTAATACTTCGTTACTGCAAAATTCATACTTTGCTATCTTTACAATTTATTCAGGTTATGATGGCTTTCCCACATTTTTACAACCTCCCACACTTAAAATTCTTAGTACAGTTATTTTTTCTTAATGAAACTATAACTTGCTAAGAATCAATTTAGTTCAATCTCTTCCTGTTCTACATTTAAGTGGAATCCTTGAGACTTTTGTTTTCTATAGTCTAACCATAGTTTTTTCAATGTTTTAAATATAATTCCAATAGAGACTAGTCCTAATAAAGATAGAAATAGATTAAGGGTATTGAAAAAAAATGTCCAATAGCTAGCTGTTTTCCTTCCTTTTTCTTCCTTTAAGGAAATGTGCATTTTTCTTAGCTCAGCTATGCCAATCTGCGTCTTGGTGTTGTTCTGGAAATATATAGAGATTAAATCTTCAAATTCTTCACTCCATTCGTTTTTTATAACAGCTATGGAGAGGTTTCCTTCTAGGCTAATTATCGATATATTTAAAGGTGCCATCTCCTTTGTAATCTGTCCCCTATACATACTGTTTATCTTTAAAATTTCTGCAGTTAGAGAACATTCTTCTGGCAATTTCACTATTGAGCTGCCTTTTATATATGTGAATTTACTGTTTTTCTCTGTTTTACATTCGAAATGTATTCTTATTTCCTCTTTGAAAGGAGATGTGATTATATATTTTCCCCTTCCAATTCTTTGGATTAAGATTTTATTTTCCTTTATAATTTTGGTTTGGCAATTTATTATTTAATGCATTATTTTCCATATAGTTTGCTAAGCTGCAAGAGTTCATTTGTGTGCTTCTAATAATAAATTGGTGGTTGCACAATAGTGGTATACTCTGTAAATTACATCTTCTTTCTATATTGTCATCTTCTAAAAACTATCTCGTTTGATCTTTACTTAACCCAACAAATTTGAACTCATTTTCTATTTGAAAGAAATACGAAGTGTTTGACACTGGGAACGGAATGTTGAACATTTCGAACATTCTGAACCCATCTTGCTTATTTGATATAGAAAAATCACAAATAACCAACAATTTCAACTGTTGTGTTGCCACATTGCAGCTAGTCAATTTATAAAGTTCCAGTAAGCCGTATCGTCTGTAATTTACCGATATTCTATAACCTATTGGTAGTGAATTTTCAATTTCAAAAATTGTCCTAAGCATGTCTGCCGGATCTGTGACAATGAATGGGAAACTTTTATTTTCTGCTTGAAGAATAGAAAGGATTACTGTTTCTATTTTCTTTACTAGCTTTTTTATTTGTATAGAACCTTTTGTCATTTCTTTGTTTATCTGTAATTTTAGGAAATTTATTTTATTAATTTCCTTTGATATATACTCGATAATTCTCTTGGAGGTTCTTCCCAAAATTTCTAAGCTTTTGTTTCTTTCCATTCTTAATTCTCTGTCGAGGTCACTTACTAACGATATAGATCTGTCCGACATGTGTATTGACTTTTCATTTTTTTTTGTTAAATAATCTACTTGATGAAGAATTGTCTCTATATTTTCTTCCGTTGCTAGTCCTGCGACCCACCCTATTTTGTCCCCAAAGTGGTAATAGACTCCGTTTGTTTCGTTTTGTGTTATCCGTCATTAACGATTCTAGTATATACATATGCAGCCTTTGCGCGTTGGGATACAAGCCTTTTTTAATCCCTATGGATACAAACCTTTTTTTTGCTTCCTTAAGAGGTAGATGCAACCCTTTCTTGCATCCTTAAGAGGTAGACGCAACCCTTTCTTGCATCCTTAAGAGGTGGACGAAACCCATTTTTGTATCCTTGAGAGGTGTCCTCTCAACCTCCCTCTGAAGTACATGACTCCCTGTCATGACATATCCATGACTCCTAATCACATTAAGTCTATTCCTAATGGTTAACCTACTACAAAACTACGGAATTTGGGCCTGTGCCTTCCGGTGGCTCCCTAACCATTGCTCGGAGGCTGCAGTACCTTCGGCAAAATTGCCTTAAAAATTTTCTTGGGGTTGGTGTATAGGTGTTGGAGCTAAACAATATTTTGCTTTGTGGCCTGTTTCACCCCAGCGGATACAAGTTGGAGGTTTTTCACATTCCGATTGTCTATGTGGACCCCCACAAGTCCAGCATTTTAAGCGAGAGTTTTTTCTTTCACTAAATTTATACCTGGAATAATTATCCCTATTTGGTCTTGACATATCTTTCTTTTTAGGAATGTCTAAGCTCGTTGCGAATCTTTGTATTTCTCCCCCTGTATAACAAATATTTTGATTAATCCTAGCACTGTCATTTTTTGTAAACTCCTCTGTATTTGTTTAAGGGTGGTAATCCATGAATGTATTTCATTTTGATATGTCTGTAACGAGATGTTAGGCGCTTGCTCCAAAAATAGGCTTTGAAGCCTACTTGTGACTGTGGCATCTCTATATTGCCCTTCTAAAGCATTTATTCTAGACTGCGCTTGTTGTAGTGCAATTTCTAACTCTTTGATTTTGTTTTTATTTGAACTCATGATTGTTCTATCCTTATAAAGTCTTAATGCGGGAAACGTTTTTAATCTTTAAATTGTTTTAAACTACTAAAATGAGCTAGTTTATAAATTGCGTAAGAATTAGCTCAATATCTTGATTTAAATTAACCCTCAAGGTTAATATTGTAATTACACACTCTTGAGGATGATTAACCTATGACCTTTTTTTGTAAACTATAGACGCTTTGGACACTAGAACTTGTAGCAAAGAGAAAGAAAAGGAGAAGAAAGAAAGAATCTTAGGAAGATAAAAGATAAAAGTCTGTCTGAGCTTCCCCCTTAGGTTAAAATTTCCATTAATGAACACTTTTTCAAACTTTTCTGTCTTGGATAGGTTTGGAAAACTGAACACACACCTTCTTGTGAGGAACAGAGGACTAAATTTTACCAAATTTTATTAATTTAATTAATCCTCCCCCACTTAAACGAAAGTTGCATCGAGCTTGAGTACCGCTGCCACCAGTTGTAAGGTTGGCCCTACTTAACAGGGCTAATAAATTTGGTAGCGTGATATAAACTGAGGCGTTGGATAAGAATTGGTACTCAGAATTCGGTGACAACTGATTTTATTATAAAATAAGATAAAACGAAAAATATTCTAATTCTATCTATGTTGGCTATTTCCAAACCTCTTCTAAGGTCAAAAGATCTACTTGTTCACATCCGCCGATGTATACCGAAAAGAAAAAGATTAAGCTAATCCTAAGCTAACAAATGTTTCAACTTAAAAGGGTTGTACTTGAACAGCTAGTCAGAGCTTGAGTTCTGGGTTATAAAATCCTTTAGTTCAAGCTATTTTTGAGCTAAGCTAAGAATAACCGTACTTGCTTTTAATTCCAATTTTCATTAACCTAAACCAAGAGATTTTTTTATTATTTCTTGATAGGATAGTGTAATCTTTTGACCTTTATTAAGCTTTAATTTTAGCAGGGAAACTTAATTGAAAATATCTGGACATAAAGGCTTAGAAATTCTTAAGCTGGTAATATTGTTCCCCTTTTTCCCCTGACCTTCCTGTATAAACATTAAGGTTACTTTTGTATAAACAAGCAGTACGGGTTAACGAAATGAAAGAGTGATTAAAAGGGAACGGTGTTCCTCTTCGTATAAACGTCTGAGGGTTGCACAAGGGGGGGGGGTGTTAATTTATGTTATTGTCCGATAATTCCAATTTTGGATATAAGGTCTTTATAAAGTCAAGCTAAGCCTCAAGGGACTCTAGGCTGAAAAGAGGAGAGCCCAAATGGCTCCTAGCTTTCTTTTCTTGGTTGATGTTTCCTTCCTTCCTTAAAACCTCAGTTATTCGAAGCTTAAATTTCTGGGAAGAAATTTACTTTGGCTTATTCTAACCTCAAAAAAATGCTGTTTTGTCCAAATGGTTCAAGCCTTATTTAGGTGAAAATACGAATGAAACTATAAGTCTCAAAATCATCAATTTCTCTTATATACGTATTAAAATTATCTCCAAGTGACAGAAAGCCTTTTTGAGGTTTATCTTCTTATTTTAACCTTTATCTTCAAACTTTTATCCCCAAGGAGAATTTCAGACAGACAGTGGTAGCTTATCGTTATTACAAAGTAAACACTTACTCTTCGTTCGATTTCCAAAAACGACTACCCTGTTTTCGTTCCTCAATCTCTATTTTAAGTTCTATCTATTTTGTTCTTCTTTCCTGTCATTGGTCAGAGACCAGTTTGATGTCATCCTAATGATATTCCTTTGTTCAAAGATTGGTTTCCGCTTTTTCTATTAAGAAACCCTGTTTTTGGTCATGTGATTCAAATCGCGTAATTTACTTGTCGTTGACCCCTCGAGTTTGAAACGGCAGTCCGCTATTTGTATTTGCATTTTATGGTCCTTGTTGAGTCAAGGGTACAATTGTTCAAAAATATAGCTAATGTTGTTTGTTTCCTTACACAAAGAAATTTAATACTTCCGTACTGCAAAAGTCATACTTTGCTATCTTTACAATTTATTCAGGTTATGATGGCTTTCCCACATTTTTACACCTCTCAATAGCTTTAATCATACTTTTTCTGTTACTGAGTTCTCTTATCGCCCAATTTCCAATGATGGCCTTTACACATTTGGATCTTGGATTACCAATGAAAACTGGCTGGCCCTCAAAGGAAAAAACGACATTAATTTTAAAGTCTCCGAATTCCAAAATCTGATTAAAAAAAATACATAAATTCCTTCCCTGTGAAAAAAGTAAAAACATGTTCTAATGACAAACTATTCATTACTAGCCAATTGAAAAAACTAATTAGAATTAAATTGAATCTACTAAAGAGTGGTAAAACATCCGAAGCGAACTCACTGCGTAAACATATAAAAAAAGAAATACGTAAATCTGCTTCTTCATATTACAAATGCAAAGTCCAGGATTTATTTTCTACAAAGCCAAAACAATGGTATAATAGAATAAAGAAAATTTGTGGGGAAACACATAATAATATAGACTTCCATTTCCAAGAAGACCCTTCAGTTACAGCCAATGATCTGAACAGGTTTCTTTCTTCCATAGTTCAGAACCTCCCTCCCCTTTCTTTTCACACTCCTTATGATTTGTGCTCTCTCAATTTTCCCGTTATTTCGCCCTCGGATGTGGAGGCAAAAATTAAGAACATTAAAAAGTGTAGTGCATGTCCATTAGACATTCCGATTGTACTAATTAAAGCCTTTGCCGACAATCTCTCAGAGCCTTTGTCCTTACTTTTTAATGAAATTACCTCTACTGGTAAATTTCCAAATTATTGGAAATTAGGTTTTATTACTCCCGTAAAAAAGAAAGGTAATAATTAAGATTTTAATGGTGTCCGTCCCATTACTCTTACTCCAGTTTTTTCGAAGTTATATGACAGCTTTTTAGCTGAGTGGTTGAAAGTAAAAATAATCCCAAATGTTGACCAAAGACAATTCGGAAACCTACGCTCTACATCTACTACCCACTATCTTGTTCACCTTATGGACACAATATGCAACACACTCGAAAAACCCAATACCTGGCTCAATGTTATCGCTGCTGACTTGCAAAAAGCTTTTGATTTAATCATCCACAATATACTATTAGAAAATCTATCTAATGACTTTCAAGTTGACCCTTATTTAATTAGAATAATTGCGTCTTTCCTCTCTAACAGAACGCAAGTCGTGAAATACCTGAATGTATATTCTGATCCCCTCCCAATTTATAATGGTGTGCCCCAAGGAACCCTCTTAGGTCCAATTTTATTTCTTACAATGATAAACAACCTTGGTGTGTATTTCCCGGATAGATGGAAATTCGTTGATGATCTAACTGTCTTAGAGACATGTTCCAAAAATTCCAAAAGCAACTTGTACATCTTGGAATCGATATCAGCCAAAGCTCTTACTGATGATATGAAAGTCAACCCTTTAAAGTCAACTGTTCTTAATATTAATTTCCTTAAAACTCTTCCTTCTTTCTCCTGTCCCATCCCCCCTGAAATGTCCGTTACCACTATGAAATTACTGGGCGTTGCCATCTCTAGCGACTTAAAATGGGATTTTCATATTAATGACATCTTAAAACTTGCAAATGCCGCATTTTCTCTCCTTAAACTCCTTAAAAAATTTAAATGCCCTGTTTAAGGATTTCCCTGTCAATTGTACGCCCAAACCTTGAGTACGTCTGTCCTGTTTGGCATCCTGGCATTTCCATTGAATTGTCGGACATAATAGAAGCAGTACAAAAAAGGTGCCTAAGATTTATCTTCAATGAGGGTAAAGTACCTTATATTTCCCTTCTTAGGAGAGCTAACCTTGTCACCCTTAAGGAAAGGAGAGCAAAAATTACCTTGCGTTTTGCTAACAATGCCCTTCATAAGCCTCGAACAACTCCCCTTTTCCCCGGTCAATATTCACCCCTTCGACCCCGCCTCCCGCGTTCTGTCAACAAAAATCCCCTTTCTCGCCCCAATAAGAGTTTGCACTGAAAGATATAGAAGAACTTTTATCCCTTACATGGTTGACATTTTCAACCACTGAATCTCCGCTGCCTCCCCCCCCCCCTCACTCACTCTTTACCTCATAGTTATTAATTTTAATGCCCATTTTGCAAATTTGGAGGTTTTATATTTATGTTTGTTAGTCACCAACTAACTTATGTTTTTGTTTTAATTCTACTTTATCCCCTTGTTAATTTTACGAGTTTTTTTTGTTTTTTGGGGGGGCATTTTTGCTGACTTGAAATTAGCCTTCTAATTTTATGAGTTTACTTTGTACTTTGTTTTTGTTTTTAACGTTTTTACGTATTTGACATTGACCCTTTTATAATTTTCTGTTGTTGTTTGAATGTTTGTTTTTGTTGTTCTTTCTTCGCTGTATTTGACGCTAAAGTGCGAATTCGGCCCTTTTGGGCTTGTGATAGCCATTTTTCAGCAATAAATCTTATTTTATCTTATCTTAAATCAATGTCAAGTTGAGAACAAATTAAGGCTCATCCTGGCAGAGCTTGAACAAATGCACCTTGTGTATAGGCACCTGATTTGTTTCATTCCTTCTAATTCTCGGGGACTTTTGCTTATAAAAGGTGACTGAGGATTATATTACTGGTAAGGGCTGTTTGTCTTTATTTTTCTTGTGTGGAAACAAAAATTCATTCAAATTTGCTTGATAAGAAAGGCCAAATTACATCTGAATTAACTCGAATTTTGTTAGTGCATGACTATTTCTGCTGCAAAAGTGAAATTGGGCTGCTATTCATAAGAATTTAAAAGGTGGGGGAGGGAGATTTCAAAATTTTAATCACAATAAAAAAGGGTACTTCTTAAAATTAGGATGGAAGATTTTTTAGTGATATAAGATAAATTTTTTTTTAGATATAGCGGCAAGGCTGCCACTCTTTGTAGCGAAATAAGGGCAAGTTTTATGCACTTGTAAGTTAAGAAATTTTTTAGTCCCGTGGCGACCCTGGTCACATAAGCCAGAGTTAATTTTATTGCTTTGTAGCATAGATTTATAATCTTAAATAGATACCAGTTCTCGTTGGGAAGGCGCCAGGACATCGACACGTCAGGACCACTACCGTCAGGACATCAACAAAATCCGTCATAACATCGACAAAACATCCGTCAGAACATCGACAGGTCAGGACATCAACAGTCATAACATCGACAAGTCAGGAAATCGACAGCCACAATCGCTACCCGTCAGATCTTCAACAGTCATAAAAATGGAAACTTCAGTTCATCTACAGTCACAATCGCTACCCATCAGAACGTCAACAGTCATAACATCGACACGTCATAACATAAAATGTTATTTTCATAACGAAAATCCGTCAGAGCCGCTAACCGTCAGAACGTCGACAGTCATAATATCTAAAATTTTAAAACTTTAGTTTTTTGGGGTTTAGAGGGGAAAAGGTACCTACGTTAGGTTACGTATTTAATATATGCTATGCTTTACCCCCACCCCCTGATGTGCAAATATATAGCCGAAATTTGTTTCTAAACTATTATATACTTATTACTATTATATAAACTTACAAATTTTTTTCATACCGAAAATCCGTCAGAACCACTAACCGTCAGAACGTCGACAGTCATAACATCGACACGTCATAACATCAAATGTTTTTTTCATAACAAAAATCCGTCAGAGCCACTAATCGCCAGAACATCGACAGTCATAATATCGACACATCATAACATCTGAAAAATTTTTCATAACGAAAATCCGTCAGAACCACTAACCGTTAGAACGTCGACAGTCATAACATCTAAAATTTTAAAACTTTAGTTTTTTGGGGTTTAGGGGGAAAAGGTAAATAGGTTAGGTTAGGTTACGTATTTAATATATGCTATGCTTTACCCCCACCCCCCTGATGTGCAAATATATAGCCGAAATTGGTTTCTAAACTGTTATATACTTATTACTATTATATAAACTTATAAATTTTCTTATAACGAAAATACGTCAGAACCTTTAACCGTCAGAACGTCGACAGTCATAACTTCAACACGTCATAACATCTAAAAAAAATTTCATAACGAAAATCCATCAGATTTTTTTCATAACGCAAATCCGTCAGAACCACTAACCGTCAGAACGTTGACAGTCATAACATCGACACATCATAACATCTAAAAATTTTTTAGATGTTATGACTTGCGAAAGTTATGACTGTCGACGTTCTGACGGGTAGCGATTGTAACTGTCGATGAGCTGACGGATCGATTTTATGACTGTCGACGTTCTGACGGGTAGCGATTGTGACTGTCAATGTCCTGACGTGTCGATGTTATGACTGTCGATGTCCTGTCGATGTCCGATGTGTGACGGTTATATGAAATGGTAGCATCCCATCTCTTTTATGAAACTGCTTGCTAAGCTTGAGCGCGTCGGAAACAGTAGGCCCGTTTTTTAGCACTAATATCTTACATCTAAGATCTCACATCTTTCTGCAAAGATTATCGTTTTTTCAACTCATCTTTGTTCTAAGATCTTACAGCTCACTGATGTTAGCAAAAAGCGTGAAAGACGCCATCTTTATACCATATAGAACAATGATGAGAGAACTTTGATGATCTACTCATCATTGTTCTCAGACCGCTGATCAGAGCAGAATGATGAAAGACGTTTGCATAAAAACAACCAAAGATGTAAGATCTTAGTTCAAAGATTTCACGTTTAAGCGTTTTCTGACAAAAGAAGTAAGATCTTAGCACATTGGTGAGTGAAAAAACAGGCCTAGTCTTTGGTGGCAAGGTAGGTAGACATGGCAGAGGCTGTGGTGATAATCTTCTTTGAAAATCGCATTGGCGATATCAGTAACTTTTATAGATTAAAGGAAATACACAGGTTTTAACAATTTTTTTTTAGGAGAATGGTAAACCCTCATTCACAAAAGTGGGAGGGGGGGGTAGTCTTCAAATTTTTTCTTCTGATAAATCGCTTTTATTTTGTTATATATTGACCTTATTATTATGTATCTTTGCTATATAATTAAATTTAAAAAAAGTTTTTTTTACTGAAAGTAAGAAGCAACATCAAAACTTAAAACGAACAGAAATCATTACTTATATAAGGGGGTCACTCTTGCCTCAGTACCTCACTCTTTACGCTAAATTTTGAATTTTTAAGATTTTTTGAAAAGGGTTATCATTCTAACTAAACGCCCCTTGTGTTTTAGTTGTAGTTTTTAAAGAAATGGGACAAAAAGTCAAACTTTAGCGTAATTAGGGAGGTATTGAAGAGGGAGCCACCCCCTCATATACGTAGTAATTATGTTCGTTTTACCTTTTGATATTGCTTGTTACTTTTAGTTGAAAAAACTTGTATTTTAAAATTTAATTTCTGATCGTTTTGAAATAATGGCGGGAAATCCACCCCCCCACGTTGGAAAATTCTTCTCGCGTAAAATATTTACCCCCTCCCTCCAAAAAATCCCCCCAGGCAATTCCATTCTAGCAGAGAATTCCCAAAGGAAAATTTTCTTGGGGGATTCCAGCTAAAAATCCCCCCAGCTCCCCAGAAAAGTGTCTGTATCAAGCAGTTCGTAGTAACGAACTGTAAGTAAGGAAAGATGCGGCTCAATAGTAACCAAAACTCTAAGAGACAGGTTCTTAATGACAATAGATACATCAAAAGAATCAAATTTTGATGATTATTCAAAATATGTAAAATTCATCGATCTTAATGGTACCCGTCGAAATTTACCAGCCTGCGAAAATTTGCTCACTTTTTGAAAAAGAGGGGAAACAACCCCGGAACATCAATTGATCCTAATGAAAATAAGACCATCAGATTCAGCATACCAGATAATACAGTAGATGTTTCAAACTTTTATGTACAATAAAAGATCTAGAAAGACAAGAGCTAGAGCTAGAAAACAAATAAGGCTACCCTTTTTAGATATTTTATTAATAAAGAGTGATAATGGTTTACTTTTTTCAATTTATAGAAAACTAACTCATAATGACAGGTATTTAAATTTTCGTTCATCTCACCCAATTTCAGTAAAAAAGGAATAGTCACTTCATTGGTTGATAGAGTTTTTAAAATTTGTTCCCCGGAGTATATTGATAGCGAGCTATTGTATTTGAGAGATATTTTATTTTGCAACGGGTATCCTGTAAAATTTGTAAATGAAATAATACAGAAAAGGCAGATTAAGAATGAAAAAGGTAATAAAAACGAAGGTTCTCAACTTTTGGACCCTACAATTTCCAACAGATACATTTCATTACCTTACACACCAATTCTTGGGGAGAAAATCAAAAGAACTTTACTAAAACATAATATTTCAACTTGTTTTAAATCAATCAGACCATTGAGTAACTTTCTAAATTTTGGAAAAGATATAACACGTAATATTTTGTCAATTGGAGTTTATAGCATCCCTTGCTCTTGCTGGAAATTTTACATCGGTCGAACACACCATCAATTTGTAGAACGATTTATTGAGCACCGGAATTCAATAGATAATGCTCTAAAATTTACAAAACCTCCAGAATGTTTCACTTCAGCCTTAGCAGAACATTTTTTTTTAATTCGGACAATTTGTGTAGTTCGAGCAGGGAACAGCCATTTTCAATGATAAAGGTTTCACGCAATGGGCTCTTGAAGCATTAGATACAAAAAAAACAACATATTTTTGCAGGTTTATCACCTTGTTAGATACGGGCGAAATATTTGTTTTTGTTTTTTCTTCGTTCTCATTTACTGGTCATAGACCCGCTTGTCGTATTCATATTTTTGTTGTTTTCTTTTATGTATAAAAAGTAGAGGTCTATGTTATACTTTGTATGCCCGTATAAGAATCTCCATGTTATTTGCTTGCAGGTATAGGAATCTCCATGTTATTTGCTTGCAGCTATAGGACCATGTTATTTGCTTGCAGGTATAGGATTGGCACCTTTCCAAGGCAGATTACCAGACTGGTTATTTGGCAGTGTATAATGTAGTCAAAAACATGTTTTGAGAGTATGGTCATAATAATATAATTTAAAACAGACAGGTTTTTTTCTGTTATTGTTGTCCATTGCACAATGAATGTACATCGTGAGTTCACGTGCACAATTTTTTTCTTAAAAAACTGGTATGTTATAAAGTAGTCAAACATGTTTTGGGAGCACGCACGAAATTATGTAACTCAACATCCGTTTTTATTCGTCCTTGAAATTTCGTATAAAGTGTTCGTGCATTAGAATTCAATTTTCATTATTTTTTAACATATCGTACATAGTACACTGAATATTATTATTAACTTTGAAACAATGGATCCATCAATTGTCAATGTGAGTACAGCTTTTAAATTTCTTAATTTATTTCCAGATAAAAAGCATTTACCAGTAAATTCAAATTTCAGGAGGACTTAGCCCCCCTCCCCCTCAACAAATACAAAACCTTAAAATATGATGACTATATTCGATAGAAAACGCAAAGTATGCTATTTTTTTCATTTAAATAAAATCTCTCTTCCCCCCTCTCCTTTGGTTACGATTGTAATTGTCTTGAAACAGTTCTTTTCATTCCAAAAAAATGTCATTTTCCCATCATGCATCTAAAATGTGCTGTCTTTTTCCGGTTTGAATAAAATCATCCGTGTTTATAATCCTGTTACCAAAGAGGGGATGATTTCAAAACAACATTGGCATGCGTCTTATCGGGGTTAAGATAACAAAGCATGGAAATGCGCGATTCAAGAGTTTCTTTTTATGACCAAATTAAACGAGATGTATTTGATGAAAGCAAAAAGGGTTTAACAGATGATTAAGAGGCTTTTATTAAAATATAAGACAGGGAAGGGGGCAATGTATCAATTCTAACACGTTCATTGTAAGGTGAAAAAAACAAACTATTTCTTCATTAAGGAATTTGTGTATTAAGTTGGAACTTTCAGAGAGTGCTTAAAGGGAAAGTCTATTCACCAAAAGGAAATATGTGCACGCTCAGGCTGGGGTTGAGTTGCACGGGAGTTGAGTTGCACGGAAGGTTGAGTTGCACGAGGGTTCAATTAAAGGGGGTATAGTTACACGGGGGTTTAGTAAAATGGGGTCGAGTTGCACGAGGGTTCAGTAGCACGAGGGTTCAGTAGCACGGGGGTTCAGTTGTACGGGGTTTCGGTTATACAAGGGTTTTTTTCTTTACTTGGTGGCCATTCAAAAAGCGACGATTTCTGTTAAATAAATAATTCTTATACCTTTTAAAATAGCTTTACGGGGTTTGAGAGACTCGGTTGTTTTATTCTGTTTTATTCTAAAGTGCTAAGACATAGAGTGCTACAAACACCAGAATAAACTTCAGAGGGCAATTTATCTGTAAAAGAGGGCTTATTATTTCCTTACTAAATTTTTCTTCTTTTTTAAGGATGTGGAGGTGGATTCATGCAATTACTCTCCCCCCGAAAAGAGACCAAGATGGGGTGATATCACATCGATGCAAGCTGCAAGACCATCCATCATCAGATATGCTAGTTCCATTACAAGTTCTCTGGACCAGCCAGGAGCCTCTCAAGCCAGTGTCAGCTCTGCACAACTCTCTATGCAACCTGGCAGAAAATTCAAGAGGGAATGGATAGATTCTCATAATGCATCAGCCTCATCTAGTCAAGATCGGGAGGTCACCCCCTATCAAGCATTGCCGGGCCCTTCACGACCAATGCAAGGCGAGAATGATGTGGCCCCTACAGCTCTAAACATGCAAGCTGCAAATTTAAATGTGAGTTTTCAAATATTATTTCTCGCTAATGAATCTTTTTCCCAAGTCAATTTGAAGGAGTGTGTGAGCGGTACATGCACTGCTTATTTTTCTGTCTACCCGATAATTCGAGGATATAGTATAATGAATATTGCAAATTCAATAACCTCGTAATGATTTTATTATTTTGTTGTGTGTTTGTCTTTGTGTGTGTGTGTGTGTGTGTGTATGCATGTGTCTGTGTGTGAGCGGTGCATGCGCCGCATCTACTCTATAATTCATTGAGATAGTATAATGAATAGTGCAAATTTAATAGCAACATAATGATTGAATGGCATATATTTATTTCTTATGTTTGATCCGAGTGGTGAAATTTTTTCAATATAAATATCAACTGAATTGTATTTTAATGCTGATTTTGCATATCTTTAAATTATTTCGTTTACCTTAATCCATCAAAAGTTATGAGAAAATTAAGAATTTTTGAAGTAGAAATTCTGATATCACGTAAATTGTTTCCGCAGCGCGTTCAGAGACATTTTATCTGACGCTGTTTCCGCAGCGCGTTATAGGCTAATGGAATAGGCTATAGGGGTTAGAAACGTATTTTCAACCTGTAAGAATATTTCAGCGTGTGTGCGCATGTGTGTGTGTGTGTGTGTGTGTGTGTGAACGTGTGTGTGTTTGTGCATGTTTGTGTGTGTGTGTGCATGTATGTGTGTGTGTGTATGTGTGTTGTGTGTGTGTGTGTGTGTGTGTGTGCATGTGTGTGTGCGCATGTGTGTGTGTGTGCACATGTGCATGTGTGCTATTAAAAAAAATTGTAATTCATTATTCACTTGTTTTATAAATAATGCTATAAGCAAAAATTTGTAATTTATTATGCATTTGTTTGATAAATTCGAATCCAATTAAGAAAAAAAGTGTGCTATAATTGTGATAAAACTCGCCAAAGAAAAAAACTTAATCCATTCATTTTCTAGTTTCAGGGGGAAGCTATGAAAACTTCTGCCTTCCCTGGTCCGGGACTTCAAAGTATCATGGGTAATTGTCCCCTCTCACCGGATGATGTTAATGAAGGTATGTCATATAATATCCCCCTGGATTTTCAATTTACAGCTAAAGAAATGGACAGTCTTATGCAAATTATTGGACCTAATTTTTCCGGGGATATTTTGACGATAGTTTTATAATTAGTGAATTGAGTCCTGTGCAAATAGGTGCAGGACATGAAAATAGTGTCATATCCCCGGAACTAAGTGAATTTTATTTGGTAGAGTCTGCTCTAGGTCACTTACAAACATATAGGGTAGATTTTAACCCTCCCGAGGAAAACGTGATTGACGGGAGCATTATTTTAACAGACCCTGTAAATGTTCTCCATAGCTACATCGACAGAATTCGAGTACAAATTGAGATTCAGATTCAGAAATGGGGGGTCAAGGGGGGATTAAAACATCAGTAAATCAAAGAGTTTATTTACAAAAGGGGACATCCGGGGACATTTTTTATTTTCATTTTTCAACTGGCAACCAAACTTTTTACCCTGGTCTAAATGAATTTGAGAGCAACTTTTTCAACTGGGTAAATAAATTAATATTGACTTTGGACACGTTTAACGAGAGGGGAAGCGGGTCCACCATTTTATACATTGAACACATGGATCTGAATCTCAGTAGATTTAAAAAAAAAACTTTATTTTAGGGGGGCAGGGGGTAGTCGACGAATAAAATGCCACCCAGATTTGTCGGATACAGGAGGGGTTCAGAGTTTCAATTTTGAAACGGGGCTGCAATGCTTTAAATATGCATTTTTAGCAGCAGCCCATAAAACATTAAGAATATATTCATCAATGGAAAATCTCGACGGACTTGCTCGTAACGGTGGAGAAAATTTCCCTAAAGTAAATTTTGACTGTTTAGAGGGGAAGTATCCGGTGTCCTTGAAAGAGATAACCATATTTGAAAAAGCAAATGAAAATCTTGGGTTGGGGGTGGTTGTTCTCTAGTATGACACGGAATTTGTAAATGGGGGAAAGAAACCAAATAAAAAAAGGGTTTTGTATTCAGTTAGGACACCGATGGTGGATAATGTTAAAAATTGGGTTTGGGTTATTTATAAGCCTCCCAAAGATGTAAATTCCTATGGTCATTTTTTCCCCGTTACAGCAATAAATCGACTCTTATCTCAACGTGTGAAGAAAGGGGAACGTCTCTATTTCCCCATGTGCCTTATTCCATTTAGATCTGAGCGAACATTCTCGGATCACATGGGGCATTGCAAAATTCATGGGAATCAAAGAATTGAAATGCTGGCAGAAGGCAAAGATACTTTACAATTTAAAAATTTCCAAAATTCCCTGCTACAAGTTGATAAAGTATGTTTGGATTGTGAATCAAGACTGGTGGAGGTATCAGACCCATCAAGGCCAAATATAGTCAAGGAACACAAACTAGTTGCGTGTTCCTATGCGCATGCCCGTCACGATTCCAATAATAATATGCAGTTGGAAGAGTTTTTTTTGGCTATGGATGAGGAGGGTAGTATGGAAAAGTTATTAGTATCTTTAATAAAAACAGCAAACGGTGCAATTTCACGATTGCGTCACACCAACTACCCAATGAAATTATCAGATAAGGAGCAACTGGCACTAGAAAAAGAGAAAATATGTTGGGTTTGTAGAGGTGTTCTTGCCCCAAAAGACGCGGTCCGGGATCATAATCACCTTATTGATCCCAATTCAACGGGAAAAAGTAACTTTCGGGGGTGGGCTCACAATTCATGTAATTTAAATATTAAACAGCAACTCTTTCTTCCGGTTTTTATACATAACTCTAACTACGATCTGAAGTATGTGCTACCAGCAATGGCACATCTTCAAAGAAATGGAACAGTGGATGATGCATGGGTGATAGACAGCTTTTCCTACAAAATCATTCCTAAATCATCGGAAAAGTTGCTTGTTTTTGAATTTATGTGGAAATTTGTTGAAGACGACGTTGAGTACACGAATAAAATTCACTTTTTAGATTCCTACAGTTTTTTTCCCAAATCATTGAGCGAATTAATTCAAGTGCAGGAAACGATGACGGCTGCAACGCTTTCTCCCTTCTCAAGCAACAATTTCCAAATGATTTATATGATTTGTTGACGGTCAAGGGCATATATCCTTATGATTATTATTGTTCCATGTCGAGATTTGCCGAGGAAACTATTCCTTCAATTGAATCGTTTTACGACAGTCTACAAGATCGTAGGTGCACCCCTGATGAATACAGTTTTGCTAAAAACGTGTGGGCCGAGGGAGGGTGTAAAAATGGGTTTGACTACTGCAAGCTGCATTTGTCGAGTGATGTGTTAACTTTGTTAGACATTATGTGTAAAAATACGGACAAAATCTATGGGGAATTTAATCTTGATTTGGGCTATTATTTTTCATCTCCTCATCTGGTGATGGACATCATCCTAAAAATTAGCGGGGAAAAAATTGGGCTAATTACAGACATTGATCAGCATCTGTTCATCGAAAGGTCAATGAGGGGTGGATACGTTTTTCACGGGGATCGTATCTTGGAAACTGATCCAACTGGAGAGAAGACGGGGACAAAATCGGATGCAGTTTTCCTTGATATGAATTCTCTCTACCCTTCGGCCATGTCCATTATGCGCTACCTTGCGGTGACTATAAATGGCTCAATGACCCTCAAGCTCCCCATTTCCCCAACATTGACGACGACAGTGTTGATGAGAATGGACCGGTTGGATGGTTTTTTGAAATGGATGGGGAGATACCAGTTGAGATTCACGAGTCAGTAAAGGATTTTGTTTTCCCGTGCATCAATATACCTGTGACTAGGGACTCTCTGAGCCCCTGCAATAGGCGTTTAGTCGAGGTGGACGGATTGCATTGGTCACCTTCAAAACAAAAACTTATTGCTGACCTTCTGCCAAAAAAAATATTGTTGTACATCGTGTGGCTTTAAAATGGATGTGCAACAACGGTTTCAACGTCACAAAGGTTCACAGAGTGCTCCAGTTTAGCCAAAAACCATATCTGAAAACGTTTGTTGACACTTTTGTAACGTTCTGAAGCACAAACGAAAGCCGAAAAAGAAATCTATAAGATCATTTTGAATTCGGCTTTCGGCAAAATGAGTGAGTGTTCGCAATAGGAATAGTTGTGACGTCGTGACCGATCCCAAACAATGTGCTCGAATTATTTCCGATCCAAATTACACTTCCTTCACAATCATTGGCCCGGACATGGTACTATTGAATAGGAAAAAAAGCATTGTATTAAATAAAAATATTGCTGCAGGCAGTGCGATCTTGGAGATCTCTAAAAAGCTCATGTTGGAATTCTACTACAATGTGGCTAGGGTACAGTGGTCGGAAAAGGGGCAAGTAGAGGTCTGCTACGGGGACACAGTTTCTCTACTGTTAAAAGTAAAACCCCAAATCTAATTGATGATTTGGAGCACGGTGAAATTATCAGCTCATGGATGGACTACACCAATTGGAGTGGGCTTTACCCAGAGCTAGTGAAACGTCGGGTGCAAAATCAGCTTTTATTTTTTAAATCAGAAACGGGAAGCTACATGATTTCCCGTGGTATGTTTGTAAGTCCGAAGATGTACTTTATACAGACACACGACGAGGAAATCAAGAAACGTTGCAAAGGAGTACCCACGGGCTATGTGGATAAGAATTTCGACATGGACATCTATAGGAATTGTATTGTTCAAAATACAATTCCACGAGCCAAATTGCTGGCAATTCGTTCTCTCAACTACAGGAACTTTACTGTAAATGTAGAAAAAATTGCCATGAGTACCATCTCCGACAAGGTCTATGTTTGTCAAGACGGTGTGACTACCCTCCCCCTTGGGCACTATTTAACTTCAGACCGGGCCGAATGTGTTACCCCATGATTGGCCACTCATTAGCGATCAACATGATGATTGGCCACTCGTTAACGATCGAGAAAAAATTGCAAAGATCAATTCATTTGAATATCCATATGTTGTATTACCCTACGAGGAGCTCACCTGTATGAATGATTTATGTTGTACTATCAATAAAAGAATTTCCGCTCGTAAAAAAAGGAGCTTTTCATTTCAACTATTCAAAGGAGGAGGGCAAGATCTACATTAGTTCACCTATTGCCAATGAAACGGTTATTCTCAATGATAACCTAAGGGATGTTTCTTGGCTTTAAGCTCAATATAATCAACGGTAAAAGTGCCGGAAACACTAATTTCATTTTTGCTGACTACCCACCTGCCTTCTCCACGGACACTTGTATATTTCTCTACGCTTCATTTGTGGAAACATCTCGGGTTGGTAATTCAAATGTTCCCCTCCTACGAGTTCTTGAACGAAAAACCAATCAAGAACAAATTCACCACTACAATATAAAGCATCTTCAGTATATTCCTGTAAACACTTCCTATTTGGAACTCTGTAAGTTAACACTAAGAACTGAATTAGGTGATCCTCTAGCAATTTCAAAAGGCTTAGCAGTGTTTACATGTCATTTTCAACCCATTGTCGGCGACAGCACAATCACCTAAAATGAACAATAGAAGAATTCCATTTGTCTGCCCTGATATCGATTGCTATGTTGGTGCTTTGAGTCCACGTCAAATAGGCAATGGATTAGACTACTACAAGGGTCGTACTACAATGTCTGGCTATGGTCTTGGTAGCTGGTTTGCTAGGCCATTTCGTTCTGCACTACCCCTTGCCAGAAAATATCTTGTGCCTGCTGCATCAAATTTTGCTGCCTCCGCAC